>PVIY010001698.1:0-66508 GCA_004026745.1 Myrmecophaga tridactyla | reverse complement strand
TACAGGAATCCACTGTCATCCTCCAAGATCCATCTGTTTTCTGCACAGGCCAAATAGGAGAGTTGAATGGAGATGAGATAAGAATCACTACCCTTGCATAATTAAAATCTTTAATGGTGGCACTAATCTCTGCAATCCCTCCAGGAAGGCAGTATCATTTTGATTTATTATTTTGCTAAGTAGGGTCAGTTCTAATGACTTCTTCTTGGCCTTTCCTACATTAATAACCCTTACTCAACATATTCATGGAACAAAATGTGGGATTCTTCCAGTTGCTGAGTTTGGCTATTCCAATTATACATTCTACAATGGTCAATAAAAATATTATGGGTCCAGGGATCCACTCGACCCACTATAGATCTGACTTAAAACTCTATTGATAACCTGACCTCCATAAACCCTTACTGATTAGTAGACTACAGTGATATTTTGGGTTTCCTGGGATAAATGTCAGTTTCAAAGCAGTGTCTAATAATCTTAAAATGTCTGATCATTTGTTTCTCCTTAATGCTGTTACACTGTGAAAGGCCATACATCCCACTGCGGATGCCTAAAGGGAAGATAAACAGTATAAGTTTTTGGCAATATAGCTGTGTCCTTCCCCAAAATTACCTAGCCTTTCCTTCCTTTCATTCAGAGAACTCTGAGTCCATAAACTGTCTCAAGTCTGAGGATTGATTGAGGACTTGTGACTCTCAGTTTTTGTGATTCAAGGTAGCTTTTTGTTTACTTGAACTAGAACTCTCTGGATCATACAGAACAAGAAAGAATTTAATAGACTGCCCATTTATTTTACTTCTAAGTTTCTGGTGATTGATTAACAAATGCATTGTGTCTCTGCAAGTCAAACTATTCTGTTACTACTTTGAGTCTGCTTCCCATTAGGGTTATCATGCCTACCTTCTCACAAAGATTCTACGTCATTGTTGACCTAACAAGAATGTATCATGTGGCCATTATTTAGTTTTTGACCCTTACCCTTTTCCCTTTACCTATAAACACCCTAACTTACATCCCCACTTTGAACTGGTTTGGGGGACGATTCCTTTAGTTTACTTGCAATAAATCACCTCCACACCAAGAGTCATGGTTCTCCTTTCTAGTACCAGATCAGGTGGGCCATTCTATTAGAAAAAGCCACGCTTGTGGTATCAAAGCCAGCAATGGTACATTGAATCCACACAATGCTTCAAAAATCTCTACTTTTCCCTTCTATTTCTTCTGCCACCAGCCTGAGATAGTTATTTGTTTTGTTTTTAAGAGCTTATGTTATTACATTATTAGATTAAGCTCACCAAAATATTCTCTCATTTTTAGGGAAAATGGTAGGATATAACATAATTCAATTAAGGGCACGTTATCTCACACCCAAAGTTTCCAGAGACTAGAGTGTGAAATCCTTAGGGCCATTACGAGCATTTTTTCCCACCATTGATGAAAAACATCTTATTTACCTGACTATGTACCTCAGCACCCAGGAAAGCATCTGGTACAAAAAATAATCAATGTTTTGTGTAAATTTTTTTGTTGCACTGATTTCTATTGCAATGATTATGATGCTTTGAACTCTCATGTGTTAGGTATAGGTGCAGTTTTTTAAAAGAAAAAAGCTAAAACAGCAAATAGCAAATAAAGAAATGAACTGTGCTGGTTTGAAAGGAAGTATGCCCCCTAGAAAAGCCGTGTTTTAACCAAAATCCCATTTCATAAAGGTAGAATAATTCCTATTCAATACTGTATGTTTGAAATTGTAATCATATCATCTCCCTGGATGATGTGATTTAGTCAAGAGTGGTTGTTAACCTGGATTAGGTGACGACATGTCTCCACCCATTTGGGTGGGTCTTGATTGGTTTATTGGAGTCCTATAAAAGAGGAAGCATTTTGGAGAATGGGAGATTCGGAGAGAGCAGAGAATGCTGCAGCATCACAAAGCAGAGAGTCCACCAGCCAGAGACATTTGGAGATGAAGAAGGAAAATCCCTTCCAGGGAGCTTCATGAAACTGGAAACCAGGAGAGAAAGCTAGAGGATGACTCCATGTTTGCCATGTGCCCTTCCAGCTGAGAGAGAAGCCCTGATTATGTTTGCAATCTGCCTTCTCACTTGAGAGAGAAACACTGAACTTCATTGGCCTTCTTGAACCAAGGTATCTTTCCCTGGATGCTTTTGATTGGACATTTCTATAGATTTGTTTTAATTGGGACATTTTCTCAGCCTTAGACTGTAAACTAGCAGCTTATTAAATTCCCCTTTTTAAAAGCCCTTTCTTTTCTGGTATATCACATTCCAGCAGCTAGCAAACTAGAACATGAACTAAAAAGCATAGCTTAAAAGCCTTTCATGATGGACATTGATCCATAGAACAAGAGATTAAAAACGGAAGAGAAGGGTGGGCCACAGTGGCTCAACAGGTAAGAATGCTTGCCTGCCATGCCCGAGGACCCGGGTTCGATTCCCGGTGCCTGCCCATGTTTAAAAAAAAAAAAAAATGGAAGAAAAATGTCACAAAACGGAGAGAAAGAAAACCCTCTTGAAAAAGCAAAGTGTAGTTTTGCATGTTTTCCAGTTTAATTATTAACCTTCAAGCTAAAAAACAAATGGTTCCTTAAGTTGCCAAAATTATTTCGCTATTATAACATCTTGACTAGATTAAAAACAGAAGGTTTCTCAGACCTAAAAATGCTTAAACTTCAACTAAAAATCTGATTTGGAGCTGGAGCAAGGTAATGATAACCTGTTTGCCCCAAGAGTGTACTGTGATGAGTTAGCAATTTTGATTTGGAGATAGGGTGATTTTCATGTCTGTTTTTGTATCTGTTTACATAAATCATTGCAGTATTTCAGGGTTGTTTCTTCACTATATAAATACATGCCAACAATTCTAATATTTGTTGGTGACCACAGTCTCCTTCCTTCCTGCTGATTGCAGCCTTCATTTCATTTTGTGCTTCGGCACACAAAGTGATGACAAAAGTGGACAATTGTTTCTGGCTGCAGCTCACCTGAATAAAACTGCTTCAATTGATTCAGAGCACTGATATCAGCCAAGACCCTATGCTTTTTGACATGGTATTTTTTTTTCAGTGAATAACAAATCACTGTGTTTCCACCAACAGCCTCTTTCCCTTTGCCTTTCTCTTTTCTTCTACCATTTTTCATTCTGGTCTAGCTCACCACCTGTCACTTAGCATGCTTCTGCAAATACTTTTACCCATGTAGGAGTAGATTTGGTTTCATTGAAGTTGGGAACACACCTGTGCTTATTTAGGTCTCCAACTCACCAGCTGTATTCCTATTAAAATTATTTTTAGTTATCTGTATGCATTGCAATCGACTCTTGTTTTAGTGTGGATTTTTCAAACATTTCTATCACTAGAGTTTTTAATGGCAGGCAACTTAAGCAGGTTTCTGAACTATATATATAGTTTGAGTATATATATATGCAAATAGGTAATATTGAAAGAGGACTTATATTAACTGATTGACTCATATGTGTTCCAATATGACAGAAAAGTCTCCCAACAAACCTTCTGAGAAGAAATTATGCTTCATCCTCATTGAATAAGTGATAAATTACACTCAAAGAGGAGAAGACTCTTTCTGGGTCATTCAGCGACTAAATGAAAGAAAGGCCTTGGATGTATTAAGGAGTAGTGGATTACAAAGCCCTGGTAATTTTCCCCATGTACCTCTTTCCAGTAGAATTAACCTTATACTTCAATTAAACACATGTTCTTTCTTAATCCAGTCTTATGGGTGTGAACCCTATCAACAGGACTTTTTGAAGATATTTCTATTAGTTAAGATGTGTCCAAATTGAATCAGGATGGGTCTTACTCAGGAAGGCCTTATACAAAGAGGATTTTGGGTAAGATCGTTAGAAACCAGAAACCAGAATCCAGAAGACATAGAAGTCAGAAGTCAGAGAAAGCCAGAAGAGGAGGCCAAGGATATTGCATGTGATGGAAGCAGAGATGCAAGTCAAGGTACTCCAAAGATTGTGGCAACCCAACACCAGGACACAACAGACACACAGCATAGCTTTGCCAATATGCCTCGCCTTAAGACTTCTGGCATCTAAAACTGTAAGCCAATAAATTTTTGTTGTTAAAACCAACCTATTGTGCAGTATCCGACATAGCAGCCTTGGCAACTTAAGACACTCCATTTCCTACCTGATTATGCTGTTTCTTTTTGTCTATTTTTGAGCATTGAGAGAATACCTCCTGTAATTCAGACATGTTGTTAATAGCTTAGGACTTGTACAGACAAAGACACAGTTTTGTTATACAATATTTTTGTGGACCAGCAGAATAAATGTCCATGCAAATGAATAATTATAATGCAGCTTTTCAAAAATATTGCAATACTTACAATAAGTAGCTATGCTATGCATGGTTATTTAAACCTAAATTTATAATAATTAATATTAAGTAAAATTAAAAATTCAGCTCCTTAGTTGCACTAGCCACATTTCAACTGTTCAATAGCTACACATTGCTAGTGACTTCTGTATCATATAACATAGATTACAGAATATTTCCATCCTTGTACAAAGTTTTATTGGATAGTGCTCATGTAGAGGACCAGAAAAGATTCAGAGAAAGTGGCTTTTGAACTGAGACTCAAAGACTAAATATAAGTTGTCAGGTAAACCAGAACCAGCAGAGGATTAAAGGCAGAGGAAACAAATGTGCCAAGGCAGAGTGATGGCATGAGAAAGCACAGATGTTCTCTGAGTTGCTAGTAAATCAGAAAGCTTTTAAATGGATAAATGGTGAGACACAGACTGAAGCATGACATATATTGATTGAAAAGCAGAAAAGCAGGGTCTCTTCACTCAGGACCTCTTACATCACAGAATGACATAATACAGAATATGTATGACACAGGAATGCACAGGTGGTTCAGTGGTAGAATGCTTGCCTTCCATGTGGGAGACCTGGGTTCAATTCCTGGACCATGCACCCCCCCCCCAAAAAAAATAGTATGGCACAGTATGGCATAGTATGGGATGTGGGTTTCCTCCTATGGAACAGTAGTTTTCATACCGGTACAGTTATGTAACCCTTTTATCCTTCAAGTGAAATTTTCAGTATCATTATATGTGAGACAGATACAAATCAAACTGCTCTGTTCAAATCAGGGTGCAAGGCTGTCCTCTTTGCAATATCTGGAGCTCTGCAGAACTCATGGAGACAATCCCAGGAAGCCTTTGAAGAATTCTGAACAGAGAGCTGGTGACCTGAAACTATGTATTGGGGAGAGCACTCTGTTCAGATGTGGAGGAGTGCTTGACAGACAGAAGATGGAAGACGTGGAGGAGTGCTTGACAGACAGAAGATGGAAGCAGTGGCCAATGACTAAGGAAGTAGGGCAACAGGTGAAGAAAGAGATGGAGGGGAGGAGGATGGTCTCAAGATCTGAAGGAACCTGGAATGCAAGAACAGCAGAAGTGGGTCCATCCCTGACTTTCTTTCATGGGCAATTGAATGGCATCATTTTTCACAATGTGGACTTCTAGAGGGGCATTTTACTTATTGGATGATTGGTTTTAATTCTTTGTTCCTTAAAAAATAG
The DNA here is from genome assembly GCA_004026745.1 of Myrmecophaga tridactyla. NCBI lineage: Eukaryota > Metazoa > Chordata > Mammalia > Pilosa > Myrmecophagidae > Myrmecophaga > Myrmecophaga tridactyla. The sequence goes on along the minus strand of PVIY010001698.1, from coordinate 60,926 downwards.
CAGCAGGGGGAGGACGTGCATTTAGGCCTTGAGTTACTGCTCTGTCAATCTGTCAAAGCCTTAGGGAATATCACAAAAATCCTTCTATTTACTTCAATGAATAATGCATGTCTTATGTCTTTATTCTTCCCCCCACAGCAAACACCAATCAGAAGCATCTGAAACAAATAGACCACAGAAAACCAGAGTCAAAACCGGCATTTTGTCAACTGATTAGACAGCAGTTAGTTTAATTCTAACATTAATCAAGGTCTGATTGCTCCATTGTGAGGAACAAGAACTATGTGCAGAGATTAATACGCAAGTTCTGGTTCAGAATGTTTCTGCAGAAACCCCCACGCAATAATTAAGAGGAACACAAAATGAAGGTTATTGATCCATTGTGTTATTGAGAAACAACATAGTTGATATTTCAGCTGTTAATTGTTGGTTCTAAAGAAAAGGAGACAGTCTGTAAAGATCATTAGTAACAGAGTGTTTTGTTTTTAGCATTTAAACCAAAATATTGAGTTCAGATGTTACCATGCTTCAAATAAACATTGATTTAATTTTCAAGAAGTCTTTATTTCTAAGTGTTTAAAAGTATCCTTCTTTGGACAAATCTGAGCCAATACAGTCCAGGCTGTGAAGTCAGACAGATGCCAATTATGAGCTTTGTGGCACTAGATTTGCTATTCAACGTCTCTGTGCCTCAAAATCATCTTTAGAACAGTGGCAATATTAGTACCTCCTCATGGTTTCAGTGAGAAGCTTGATGTCTTAGAGTCACTATAGCATATTGACGAACAAATACACAAGATCCAAACTATTGAGTTTCAAACTCTGTTTTGCCACTAATTAGCTGTGTAAACTTAAGCAAGTTGTTTAACTCCTTTGTGCCTTGGTGTCTTCGTTTGCAAAGAGGAAGGTTAATATTAGGCACCCAGTATGGTTATTTTGAGGATTAAGAGAAAATATGACAAATGCTTAGAAGAGAGTCAGGCAGATTATAATCACTCTATAACTGTTCATTTTTGTTATACATGAAAGTGTTTAGGCACATAGTCGATTCTCAATAAATATTAACTGCATCCTTACCTCTCTACAGCTAGATAATAGATAACCCAAGCTAGAGTCATTAAACAGGAAAGGAGACTCCTTAAAGAAAGCCTGTTAGTCAGAATGCCTTGCCCATTTTCACACAAAACTCTCAGAAGGACATCCTTTTGCCTAATTTCTAAATATGAAAGAAAACATAGAGTTACTCGAAATGTAAGGAAAGCATGATAGAGTAAGACCCAGAAAAATAATTGAATATAAAGACCCTAGCAATAATAGACTATTCCATTCAAGACACATATAATTAAGTAACTAATTCACAATTCTGTTGCAAAGCAATATGCCATAAATGGATTGGCTTTCACAAAGGGAATTTATTAAGTTACAAGTTATAATTCTAAGGCCATGAAAATGTGCAAATTAAGGTATTAACAAGAGGATACCTTCACCCAAGAAAGGCCAATTGAGTCTGGGGCTTATCTGTCACATGGGAAGCCATTTGGTGATATCTGCTGTCCTTCTCTCTGGTTTCAAACAGCACTCTCTTCAAGTGTCTATAGCTTCATAGAGGCTTCATAGAGAAAGTTAGGATCCACCTTAAAAAGGGTTGGGTGGGCAATGGTGGCTCGGTGGCAAAGCTCTCGCCTGCTATGCTAGAGCTCAGGTTCAATTCCTGGTGCCTGCCATGTGGGAAAAAAAAAAAAAAGGACACGGTCACATTTCCATGAAAACAACTAAATCAGTTGGGCACACCCAACAATATGTGCTGCTTCCACAAGCATTAGAACAGCATGAATTTTCTGGGGGTACATAACAGTATCAAACCAGCAAAAATACCATTTGTTATTAATTAAATTAATATTATTTAATTATAATTAAATAATAAATAATATCTGTTATTAAAATCCTGACAGAAATTTAAGGACACATCTCCTTCAAACAACAAGAGCAGGATACTAAGAAAAAGAAACAATAAATGACAGAAGCAAGCCTTTGGAAGCTAAAAATCTGACAAATGAAAGCAAAGGGATAATGCAAATGGGTTGAAGATAAATAAAAAAAAAATACAGAGTTTAGAGTCAAAAATACAGAGGAGAATGTGAAAGAAAAGATGAGAGAACATCCACCAGGTCCAACATTGGAGTAAAAGGAACTCTAGTAAGGGATAGCAGTGACAATAGAGGAGAGTATATTACCAAAGAAATAATACAAGGAAAATTTTCAGAGCTTAAGGGATATGTGAATTTTCATAAGAAGAGTATCCATATCAAAATGAGATATAACTATACATTCACTAGAATGGCTAACACAAAAACAAAGCAAAACAAAACAGAACAAAAACACTTGATAGTACAAGTTCTGGCAAGAATGAAGACCAGCTGATATTTTCATGGAATATTGTGAATAGAAAATGGTGCAGCCACTTTGGAATATATTTGGTGCTTTTTTTGTAAAGTTAAATATACAGTTAGCCTATGATCCAGCAATCTCACTCCTAGTTATTTACTCAAGAGAAGTGAAAGTATAGCCACACAAAAACCTGCACATAAATGATCATAACAGTTTTATTTATGGTATCTGAAAACTAGAAACAAATTGGATGTCCATCAACTGTTGAATGGAAAAACAGATTGTGATATGTCCAAACAATTGAATACCATTTAGCAACTCAAAGGAACATAATGCTGATATATTCGACAACATAGAAAATATCTAAAATATTGTGCTGAGTGGAAGAAACAAGGCATTTAGATGAAATTTTTAAGAATACAAAACTATAGGGACAGCAATAAGATGGGTTGTTGCCAGGGACTGGGGCTAAGAAGCTGGTATTGATTATGAAATTCTTGCATATGCTTTATCTTGATTTGGTCATGATTATAAGACTGTCTATGTTTGTCAACACTTATCTAACTGTAATTAGTGGGCAAATTTCACTGTATCTAATGAATCTTCAATAAACCTAATGCAATAAAAAACAAAGGGCCTTTAAGTGCCAAGGAGAATTATTTTAAAATGGCTCACATTAGAGACATCAGTGTGAAACTGTAAAATGTCAATGATAAAAGGAAGCACTATCTTCTAGAGAGAGGAAAAGATAAAATATCTGCAAAGGAATAGGGCCAAGTTATGTTGAGACTTATCAGGAACAATGGATACCAGAAGTCAACAGAGAAAGGATTTCAGAGTTGTGAAGGAAAATGATTTTCCAGTCCAGAAGTTTGTACACAAACTATAGAAATATAGACAAGAAAGAATGAAGCTTCTTTCTGAAATAACAATTCTTACAAAGTTACTTGAGAATTTCTCCAGCAAAACGAATGTAGAAACAGAGAAAGATACAACTTCCAGAAAGGAGAGAATTCAGTGCTGGTAAGCAGCATAGGGGAGCCCTGAGAACAGCAAATATGAAGCCATTCCCTAGAGCAAACAGTCCATTGCAGATGGTATGATTGAGGATGCAGACCAAGCTGAACCTTATAACTAGCACAATATACAAGAAAACTTCAAGTAAAGAAAAGATAAAAGAAAAGAAATGCTATTGAAAACTGACAGAACAACAAACCTATACTAGAACATCATGGCAGTCCTTGAAAAAATCATGTCATATTAGAAATTCAATGGGTTTCAAGAATATTCAATATTCAAGAATCCCAAGCCCCTCCATCCATACAACCATAGACAACATGGAGGAGGAGGGAAGATTGAAGGGGTTTTATGTTAAAGAAATAAATGAAGTTACATGCTAAAAGCACATCAAACAAATGTTCCAGACTTACTGAGAAAACTCACTGTGGTAGGAAATGAAACTAAGTAGAATTACGTTTGGAAAATAAACAAATATTTGTTCTTGCAGTGGAACTTGAGCTGATGAATAAAAGTAATTGCTTTTTCTTTTATTGTTGAAAAGAAAATAAAGGATATAAAATAAATCAAATGAGAAGTTGTGTGGAATTAAAACAAGGTTTTGATGGAAATAATTCAAACTCTGGAAATCACAGACATTTACATGTTGTTCCATTTCACCATCATTTAAATGAAATCATTGCAAGGGATGATGTGTCACCTTTCTCCCACAGCTTGCTATGTCATGTCTGTAACTCTTTGCTCCAATGCACCATGCTGCAATTTTTGATATAAGTTAGTTTGAGAATTTTGTCTTAATATGTCTATATTTACTGACATTATTCTTTGCCAACAGGCACTGGTTCTGTGGATAGACATTTTGTTTTTTTTTGAATCCCTAGCTGGGTTTCAAGGTAGCCTATTGGCTTACCAAAATAAAGATAAGACCAAGCAAAGTCTTCTTGTTCTTTATTAAATTCCCTGTATGAGTTCTATTCTGTTGGAAAATAAAATTTTTGCTGAATTAAGTGGCTTTATTGATCCATGATATTTTTATTTCTGTTGTATCTGGGTCACAAATATTATGTGTCTCAATCCACTTGAACAGTATATGACCAAATATTCATTTCCAAATTCTCATTTCTGCTAAGAAAAAGGAAGTGAGATTTCCTTAAAATTCCCTGGTTCACTTTTTAGCCATTCATAGTCATTCAACAGCTGCACATCTAATATGCACCAGGTAAAATGCTGAATGCTAGGGTAGAATGTTAAACCAATCACTATATGATAGGATTTGTTTGGAAGACTTCATAGTTGGCTGCAGGGTGGACAAATTAGAGGGAAAATAGTGGGTATTTGAAGATGTCCAGTGGCCTAACTGACAGATCACAGTAATATGTAAAGTCCACAGGACTTGATATTAGGGGAGAGAAAAGGAGGTTTCAAGGATGCTTCCTGGGTTTATAACCTCCTCTGTGGATACTTCTGAAGGAAAGCTACTAGCAACAATCATTCTCAAATACTAAAAAAAAAAATCCTTTTCTGGAAATCCATGAAAAGCCTTTCATTAGAATGGGAGATTGCCAAGGGCAATTCATTCAACTTCAAGATTCACTAAGTACACCCTAGAATTTTACAGCTATTAAGGAAGAAATTAAAACCACCAGGGGGTTGGGGGTGTTTATAAGCCAAAATTCATTCAAGGTAAGCCAATGGTAGTAACTTAACTTCAGATCTGGTGGCTCTTGAACATATTTAAACCTTGATAATTTAAGTGAGACGGTTGCTAATAAACATCTCAGACATCTTCCCAGATGGAAAAAAAAAGATTTTTTTTCCTTAAATTTGTCATTATATGCAGAAATGGTCAAAATAAATACACCATGCTTCAAAGGAACCAGCCCACAAGAAACCGGATAACAGCAAGATGAATCTACCTGTCTCAGCAGACATATGCTCCAAGCACAGATGTTCAAGAAATGAAGGGCAAGCAATTGTGATAATGTATTGCATTATTTCTTTGACCTCAAGATAAAACCAAACAACAAAATAAAATGTGCCACTCACCAGGCTATAAAAATGAAACAAGGCACTCAGCTCTGATCTATTGCATGAGTTCTGTTTTTTTCTAGAAAGATGGAACATTTTCTTCAGAATGCCAGTTATTCCTTGTCCTGCATACTATTCTTTGTGAAAGAGGTATGAAATTAGGGAAAGGGGAAGTTGGCTTTTGAATTGAATTGAACTTAGCTGATCCATCAGACTGAATTTACCGAGCTCTTCCAACCCACTTAGAGGAAGTAGAACTAACTTTGATCCAACCTCTACCACAAACTTTGGATGCATCTCCATACTTATTGCCTACAGGCCTTTAAAAGGATGCACTTATCTTCCCCATTTTTAGATGAGGAAAACAGAGTTTAGTGAGGTTACATAATTTGCCTAAGGTCACGTAGCTAGGATTTAGTAGGGACAGGACCTAACTCCAAATCTAACTTCACAGTTTACCTGTTTCTTCTAATTCTCACTCCTTCTCAGTAGCAGGTGCTGTACAAGATACAAAGCTGTATAGCTATAATAAATATAAATAAAACAACAGAAAGATAATTCAAAAAAATTCATATATGCATATTAAGGCATGTGATGTTTAGTCTAAGGGCTATAGGATTTCAGAGATGAAAACATAGGAACATACTATAAAGGGGGTGTGCTGGTTTAAAGAATTTCTGTACCCTAGCCACATGTTAATCCTAATCCAAATCTGTGGGAGCAACCATTTCTCTTAATCCTTATTCAGTAATGTAGTTTGGAAACTTGATTAGATTATCTCCACAGAGATGTGACTCACCCAATTGTGGTATGAACTTTTGGGTAGAGGGAGATGTGACTCCGCCCTTTCCAGGGTGGTAATAAGTACTAATTACTAATTACTAATTTTGTTTACTGGAATCCTTTAAAAGAGGAAACATTTTTTGGAGAAAACAAGAGAGCCAAGAGAAAGAACAATGAGCTAGCCATGAGAAACACAGAGTCCATGCAGCCAGACACTTTTGGAAATAAGAAAGAATACTTCCCCGGAAAGCTTCATGAATCAACAAGTCTGGAGAGAAATCTAACTGATGATGCCATGTTTGCCATGTGATTTTCCAGTTGAGAGAGAAACCCTAAATATCAGCCTTCTGGAACCAAGGTAGCTTTCCCTGGATGCCTTAGATTGGACATTTCTATACTGTTGCTTTAATTTGGACATTTTCTAAGTCTTAGAACTGTGAACTAATAACTTATTAAATTGCCTTTTTTAAAAGCCATTCCTTTTCTGGTATGTTGCATTCCAGCAGCTAGCAACCTAGAATGGGGGGATGCTCCTTGGAGAAGCCAAATCCTAGTCTAAGCCTCAGTACTTACACTTACTTGATACATGATTTGGGGCAAGTTGCATAACTTCACAGCTTTAGGTTACTCATTCAAGAAATGAATATTAACCTGTCTCACAGAGTTTGTGTGATGATTAAATGATGTGATGAGATTAAATTACTTGACAATATTCCTGGTCCAAAGTATCTGCCCCAAAAATGTCAATTTCATGTCAACTCCAGGTAGAGCAGATACAGGATCAGGAAGTCAAAAAAAGCTTCATTAAGCAAGTTAGAATCTAAATGACAAGTGCAAAGAGTTCTCATGATGAAATTATTTAAACCTCCTTAAATATGAATATGTACTTACATATGTGTAAAATCATACACATTTGATTTTTATATCCATGAGAGAGTAAATTCATGTCAGAACACAACCTCCATATATTGCTTTAGAATCTATCTGAGAACTGATTGCTCAGTGTTCTGCCAGAAGAAATAAAGTGTAAACACCCTATTGTTGTGACCAGCAGGGTGGGTGACATACATATGTACATTTCTAGCCCAACTTCAAAGAAGAATGAGTGCAAATGGTAGCAATTAGCAGAACATTGCAGCAGTTTTCAACATTTTACCTGTGATTCTTATGATCACAAAATAAACATTTGCTGAGGATTTAATCATGCACCCCACAAAAGACATGTTCAGGTCCCAGCCCCTGGTCCTGTAGGTGTGAACCCCTTTTTAAATAGAACCTTTGAGGATGCTATTAATTAAGATTTTCCTAAACTGAGTGAAGATGAGCCCTAATCCAATATGGCTTAAGTCTTTAAAAACAAAGCAAATTGGATGTTAAGGAAGGTATAGGGAGCAGCCAGAAGCTGGGAGTCAACAGAACTCAAAAGATAAAGGAAAAGATGACTTCATGTGCATTGCTAGGTGAGAGAAAAGCCAAGGAATCCTCAAGTTTGCCGGCCAGCCAGAAGATACTGACCCAGAGAGGAAGAAAGCCTTCTAGCTGCTGAAATCATGAGCCATTACATTCATATTGTTTAAGCTAATCCATTGTATGGTATTTGTTTTAGCAGCTGAAAAACTAAAAGAGTTTCTGGTACTGGAAAGCAGGAAACACCTAAAAATGTAGTAACAGCTTTGGTATTAGTTAGGTGAGGTGTGAAGACTGAAAGAACGGTGGGAACTCAAAATTGAATGAGAGCTGTAGAAAAAGTTTGTTTCAGCTTGGAGAATATATATATTTCATCATGAAGAGAATGTTTATAGAAATAAGAACGTTAATGTTATCTCCCATTAAGGCCTCATAAGGAAATGTCAAATGTGTTACTGGAAACTGGGAGAAAGACAATCCTTGTTATAAAGTGGCAGAGAACTTGGTGAAGTTGTATTCTGACATTGAATGGAAGGGAGAATTTGTACATTTTTAGATATTTAGCTGAGATTTTCAAGCTAAGTGCAGAAGGTGTAACTTTGTTTCTCCATAACAGCTTATAGTGAAATGAGAGAGGAGAGAGATAAACTGAGGATTGAAAAAGTTACGTACAAAGAAAACAACTGATGATCTCAAAAATCATTAGCCTTATCCAGGTAGTATGCTTTCAGACTAAGGCCAGAAACAGCTCTATCAGGGACTTCCCTGAGCTTTTGGGAAGTGAGTCCCTAGAGAACAGGGCTCCACATGAGTGTCTAACCCAACAACCCTTTGTTTAAGAGGTTGTGCCTGAACATGGATACAGTCAGTCATTTGAGTGGAAGTCAGGTTTGGAAATGCAGTTATCCAGGAAGGATCTGTGGAAAGTTCTATTGTTTGATGGCTTGGACCCACCTGAAGTTGTAGACATATAAAGCCAACAAGATTTTTACCAGATGCGTATGAGCAAAAGTACCGTCAACCTGGACTTTAAGAATGGAGAAGGGATGAATTGAAGGAAGAAAGATTTCAAAGTCAGAACCATGGAAGGAAAAGTCTGGACTGAAAAGATTTCCTTGGTCCAGGAGAGCTGGCCCACCCATTAGGAAAAGGCTGGGTCTTTTCCTATACTTGGATGGGACAGACGTGTCTATTTTTTTAGGGAGAGTGTCACCACCATAATGCTTGGAGAGAATGAGGCCTAATCCCAGTTTTTGGGTACAGCATGGCCTAGTGCATGCACTTGGAAAGGTTGAGGCTACCACTCCAGCAGTTCTGGAAGATAATACATTGACAGATCCACAGACAATTCTCAGTACGTGCAATCTAATGGAGTTTGCCCTGCTAGTGTGAGACTCACGGTATCTGTTTTCCTTCTAGCTTTTCCTTTCTCAATTGAGAAACTCTGTTGTATGCTTGTCTCACCAAAGGTTGAGGCTACCACTCCAGCAGTTCTGGAGGATAATACATTGATAGATCCACAGACAATTCTCAGTACGTGCAATCTAATGGAGTTTGCCCTGCTAGTGTGGAACTCATGATATCTGTTTTCCATCCAGCTTTTCCTTTCTCGATTGGGAAACTCTGTTTTATGCTTGTCTCACCATTATATATTAGAAGCAGATAACTTGTTTTCTAGTTTTTACAGATCCACAGAGGGAGTGAAATTTTGTGCCAGCACAGATAATGACCATAACCATTTTGGTGAGACTTGTACTTAGCATCATTACTGAAATAACTCAAGGCTTTTGGAGAGTTGTGATGGAATTAATGTGTTCTGTATAAGGTAAGATATGTCTTTTTGGGGTCCAGAGGAAGAACTAATGGGGATTGAATCAGGTCCCCCACAGAAGTCATGTTCAGGTTCCTGTGAATATGTACCATACACAGCAATGTCAAAAGGGACTTTCCAAATGTGATTAAGGATCTTGAGATGGGAAGATTATTCTGGACAGTCTGGTTGGGCCTGACAAAATCCCAAAGGTCCTAATGAGAGGGAGGCAGGAAGATCAGAGAGCATACGGCAATGTGATGACAATCAGAGACTGGAGGGATTTAGTCAGGAGCTGAGGAATGCCAAATGCCTGGAGTTGCTGGAAGAAGCAAGGGACAGGATCTTCCCTGGAACCTCCAGAAGGACCTAGTCCTGCTGATGCCTTGAAACCAATGGGATTCTGACCCCTAAAATTGTAAGATAACAAATCTGTGTTGTTTTAGCTGCTATTTTTGTAATAAATTGTTACAGTCTCATCAAGAACAACAATAAAAAATGTATACACCATTCTTAAGTCACAATCTTCACTCCTAGAGTATTGGACTACATGGTTGAGAATGGAATAATTCCCAGGAGAACAATGGAGATTCTGTTATTTGAAGAAAGTTAGTACTGGAGAGAAAATTCACATCATCCAACATATACCAGTGTTGGTTTTGTTCTTGCTACTTTTTTGCTGTTGTTATTATTTTTGTAAATTCTTCATAAACAACACTAAAATAGCTGAAAACGTTCTTGAATATCTTTGTCATAACACCCTTACTTATTCTTCCATACTTGTTCTCTGGATTGTTTAAGGGCAGTGCCTTTCTTTGCTCATCCTGGACACACATGATATTAGGTTAACAATAGAGTAGGCAGTGGCCAGTTTAGCAATATTAGAATTTGATTAGTATTTATCTCAGCACAAAGAAGGCAGACCTCCAACAATAGTAAGGAACTTGGTTATACAAATGCAAAAAAAAAAAAAAGAATTATGTCAACACAAGTGCTTGATTTTATTCGTTCATTAATGGACTCTTTCATCCTGAAGAGCCCACTTTCCTCCTTTGGGTGTTGATTTCATAGTTTATGGAACAGCAGGATTTGATCAAACACATGAACTCAATCAAAACCCTCTTCTAGTTTCCTGATTCTATAAGTCACTCCAAGGTAGTGGCATTAATTATAAGGGAAGCACAATGACTCCTTTTGGGCAAAAGTATATTGTTTGGAGGTTGAAGTGTTCTAGGCTTAGGAGTATTATGACATGTGAAAGAAGGAACTATCAAAAGGCCAAAAAAAACTAAATTCCAAGCCCAATTCCACCACCTCCTAGTTTTCTCTTCTATGTAATGTAGTTACAGGGTAATTTAACTCTCAGCCAGCATAGTAGAGGAGATTTTAACAAAAATATGGGGTAGGCCCTGAAAGAGGTTTCTTTCTGAGCACAGTAGTGATAGTTGTCTATTAAAGGCATCTGGATGCTTTTAAAATTTAAAATTAAAAAATGTAACAATCTCAGAGCTCCCCCATCTGTGTTGATTTTGAGATTCTCCTGTGGAGAGTCATAAATAACTTGTCAAAACCTCACAGATGACTTTAATATACCTACAGTCCTCTAGGCCACCCTAGTCCCTACTCTGCCCATGGAGAACCAGGGTTTAGATTTTATTTATATTCCTTTGTGATTCTCAGTCTTGATTCTGACTTACTATTCTATACACAGGTTCTCAATGTGTAGAAACTTGGTGGACACTGGAGAAAGATGTGGAACTACCACCACCACCCCATATCCACCCACGACCTTTCCCTGTGTCAAAGCACAAACAGACCTCTGTGTCACCAGGTGTCTTTTAAACTTCAGGGGAATCTCTCAGCCCTGTGGCAGCCTCAGCCTGACAGTCTTAGACTATGCTGGCCATCTCAGCTCTCCAAGGTAGAATCAAGAATTCCCTAGACAAATATGCTGAACTGAGAAGTCACATTCTGAAGCTGCAACCTGCTCTTTCTCATAGTGAAATTCGGGCCATGACAGAATATGGAAAATTGGGAAACTCAATTTTCCCTGACAATCTAGCACCAAACTCTGAGGAGACAAGCTACTTCATTATGTGTCTGGGAAAGAGACAAAGAACCTTGTCAAGGCCATTATAGTCAGTGGTGATAGATGCTTCACCCAGGGAGATGCTTGTCATCCAGTGCCATGTTGGGCTGATAACAAGCCATTTGCAGGACTGTTCTAAAAATGAAACCATCTTTAGTTGTTGTGGTATCATTGTTACTATTTATTACCCAAACCAAACCTTCAAGTCATAGGGATATTGAGCAATTCAGCAAGTGAGAAGAAACTAGAAAGTTAAATAAAAAGGACAATAGGGGCACAGAGAATCTCTGCTTCACCATTAACATTCAAAAGGAAGAATAGCTGAAACATTAGAACACTATTCTGTATTTTTTACAAGAAAAGGAAGTGTGGGAAGAGTTATGTTTGAGTGATTATTTTGCGTCAATGACTATGCTCCTTACTTCCCTTATATCACCCTATTTCAGTTTCACAATGAAATATAGGACTGTGTTTATTTTATAGCTGAAAAAAAGTTGAAGGCAAAAGCATCAGAAGTCATTCAATAAAATAATTTTCCTGAGCTCTCACAGTTTGTAAGTGGAAAGAAGACAGATTCCTTCTGCCCTTCCTGGTAAAGCCTTGGGATGTCTAGAAATCCCAAGGAAAACATTGTGTGGCCTCTTTCCTGATAGAGTTGAGGTAATGGTGGTGTCTAGAACAGAGCCCTTAGTCATAACTTATCCACCTGGCCAAATGCTGTCTGGTAATTTTGACAGGCTACATGTGTAACTTGGAACTTTTATTTTTCAGTGACAGCACTTATATCATCAAATGGGCAAAAGTAGAAAGGGAATTTATTTGGAAGTATCTTGAGACATTTGACAATTGAACGAAGGATTATACAACCTCATGGGAGAACTATAAAGATCTGTTGGCACAGTCTCTACATCAGATTTCCTTGCAAGAGACCAACGTGCTCTGTGAGGTAAGAAACACATCTTCCAAACCCTGGAAGAGGAACTGATTCATACTCATCCTGGTCTCAGTTTTAGAAACTGGCTCTCCTTATTTTGGGTGCACACTCTTGGACCATCACTTAAGTCATAGAAGCAACTTTAAATGATCATGATAGCTCCCATGAGGACAAGGTGACAGAAGTGGAAACAACTTCCCAGGACATGGGGGCTCCTGGCTGGCAATACCTTTGATATTCACATCACTAAGGAAGTGCACAATCAAGAGGCAAGGGAGAACATTCTGAGAAGTCTAACGTAAATATGTGAATATTCCAGGAACTCTGTTACATTTTCAACCTCCAAGTAGACAGTTATCAAGACCTCATAGCTGTCATGCATTCACTTACTCATTCCATAAACATTTACTGGTCCTAAAATAGAAAATAATAATAATAATAAAAGAATAAGATATGGTTTCTACCCTCTGAGTTTACTGCCTGCTGCGAGAAACAGACAAGTACACTAATGATGTCAGAATTGTGAGCCAAGTGTATTAATGAAGGTCCATAGAGGGCAGTGTTTTTCATGCTGTATGTTAAGACCCATTGGCAGGTCATTAAATCAATTTAGTGGGCTGCAGACAGCATTTTAAAAAAAGAAATAAAATAGGCTAGAATATATCAGTGTGTATTGCACAGCAATAAATTTGCAAGAGTTTTGTGAAACAATTGTTTGTGGGCTGTGTATGTGAAGGCATGTTTACTAGGTCATGATGTAAAATATATTTCTTAATTTAGTCATTGTCAAAACTCTTTGAAAGCCACTAAAATAGTAGGAGTAAGAACACAGAAGAGAGAAGGAGTAGAATGTAGAAGAGGAAAAGTTTTACAAAGAAGACAGCTCTTAAGCTGAATCCTGAAACAAAAGTAATAGTTCCAAGAGAAAGAACAGTTTGTGAAAATGTACTGAAAAGAAAGCAGGGTGGACAGATGGAGTCCTGAAGCTGGAGAGTACCAGGAGAGGCTATGATGGGTCATGCTTGAGTACTTCAAGCTACACCTCCAGGATTTAAGGGCTAATGAGAAGGTGGGGCATGCATTTATAATAAAAGGTAGAAAGTTATGGACGATAATTAAGATGAAATGCTGGAAAAAAATTAGAGGTGTCAAAAATTATGTTTCCTTAGAGAGTCAGAGAAAGTTTCATGAAGGAGGAAATATTCTGGAGTTATCTGTGAATGCTTTATAGGTTGAGCCTAAGGATCAATGGTATGTTGATTTGTGGTTGAGTGAGGTGAGTTGGGTGTAGGAAAAAGAAAAGAAGGCATTCTGATAATATATCAGAGCCAAGGAGATGGTAGAAGTTCTGAATAGGCACACAGTCCCCAGTGAGGATCCCCCATACCAACTACAGTAGCTCTGTAAGCGAATTCTAGGTGCAGTGCCAAATAAAATTTAATTCACAATTTGACACATTGACATGCATAGTGAAGGGAATCTAGCATAGGAGTTAAGAGGCTAAAAATCTACAGTCAAGCTTCTAGAATTCAAATCTATTTACTTGCTATGTGAATTTGTCAGGTTACCTAATCTCTCTGTGAGTCAAAGTTCTCATCATTGAAACTGATATCTGTTGCAGTCATCTAAGTGTGATGTTCAGATTTTCCTTCAAGAAAGAAGTTGTCTAGCTATAAGGAATGTGACCACCTGCGAACCTTCAGTTGTGGTGACTTTGGAGTCCACCAGAGAGTTCAAGCCAAGGCTATGCCCTTCCCAGAAGCCCCTAATCAATAACTGAATAGGATAGGGGTACTAAGGCCTGGGTGTATTTCCCTATGTGGAGCTCTGCTAGCAAGCAATTTGCCCTGGATCTCCCCACTGGATTGGCCAAGATTTTGTCAGAGCTGCATTGTCTGAGGCTCACTCTCCCTAATCATGCTTCCTCAACTTTCCCCTTTCAGAGGTGTCAGATCTGCTTTGTGGTCTGAAAGTGTTTCTTACCCATTCTTACTTCCTTCCCCACTATTCTTCACAGACATAATTCCAACTTTACTGAAGCCTCTTACTCTCCTAACTCTGAAGATCGGTGTTCTAGAATATTTGAATGGACACAATATCTAGATGTTGGCCTGCCGCAGTTCTCATTCCTTGGATCGCTCCTTTCTACACTCATTTCTTAGATAAGTTTACCTAGTCTCTTGGGTTTTCATACTATCTCTGTGCTGAAGATTTAAATTTGGGTCTCCCAGACCAGAGCAGTCCTCTGACCTATAGACGATACATCCAACCCCTGTTTAACATATCCATTAGGTAACTAACAGGAATCTCAAACTAAATGTGTCTGAGAAGCAAGGGAGATAGAGTAAGTAAGGATGGATTGTAGAAAACTGGGCACAGGAAGGGACTCTTTTGTACCCAGCCAACTCTCTGCATGCTATGATTCATTCTTTCATTGAAATTGGGTTATGGTTACTGAACACTGATATTTCTGCAAGCTTTTAGGATAAGCATTTAAATTGATGCAAGAAACAAAAAAAAAGTTTAAAGAATAAAGGCAAGAATATAATAGTCAGCTATTTTATAGTTTGAGCTATTTAAGTTTGAAACTCAAGAAATTACATGTTTAAGTGCATAAGTAGTCTTCAGTTGACTTTTAATTAACCTCCTTTGCCATTCCTCATCTACGGAAATTGGAAAATATTTTTATAGTCCAGAAAAACTTATTTGATGTAAGAATTGCACAAATTTGAAAGTCACTTATAATAATCTTTCAAAACATGTGATGTTTGCAGCTGAATTAAGCCAAATTGTATTTATTCTTTATCGGTCCTAGTTATCTTTGCGTTGCTCTCTTCTTAATAAGATTCAGACAAAGTCTAGCTTTCCAGTACAAAAGTGAAAACCCACAGTGATTTAAAAATGATTTTCTCTAATCAGGCTGCATCTCATTAATTGTGACTCCTTTCTTTTAGATTCTGATGTTTGCAGGGTTTTTTGGTGTAGGGGAACTAAGTTAAAACATGTCCTCCCATGTGCAACTGCTTCTTTGTGAAAATTATTCTTCCTCTACCCTTTGTTTTGGAGCAGAGGATTGTTCATTTAGCTTAGTTCAAATCTCAGTAGAGAAGAGGGAAGCTTCCCTTTTTCTTTGCAGTGTCCCTCTTCCTTTCAAAAGAACTAGACTATGATTGATCTGCTTAAAAATAGGTATAGTGGCCCTGCCATTCAATTTTCACCTTGACCGTGGTAAGTGAAACCATTTAGCCTCCTTGACACCAGAATTAATGAGGTTCTTACATCTCCCATGACAACTGATGACAACTGGCCACCAAAAACAATTTATATTGTATTGGTCAGGGTAGGCTGGGTTGTACTACAGTAACAAATAAGCTTATCATGGTAGCATAGCATAACAGAAGTTGATTACTTCCATACGCAAAGTCTAATGGGGTGTGCCAGGGATGCAACTCCACCTTGTGATGCAGGGATCCAAGCTCTCTTTATCTCTATAATACAGTCACTTCGTCTGCAGCTCTTCAGATAATTTCAGCATGGAGAGAGAGAGAGAGAGAGAGAGAGAGAGAGAAAGATGAAAGAGTCAAATTATCTATTAACTGCCTCAGCCTGGAAAACTTAGATGTTGCTCTGCTTATAATTTTTGTGACCTGAAGGAGATACTTGGCTTGAACCAAGCTTCTAGGGAGAATGGGAGAGTGAAAGGGAGCATCTGGAAGACTTGGTGATCAATAACAGTATCTGCCTCAGTCACATAGTTGATTACATATGGTTCTCTGCTAGGCCAAGTTCAGAAGCATATGGGAAACAGAATTTTCAGCTCACTGAAGTCATCGTCAAGAAGTAACCTGGAGCACACAAGTTTGAGAGACAGAATAAGCTGATAGCCTGGCTTTGCTACCTTCCTGCAATAATACTTCCAGCAGGTCCTAATAGACATTCTGAGCCTCAGTGTCTTCTTCTTGTAAAGTGGGGAGAACACCGACTTATCGAGAAAATCAGCAGTTATTATAAATAATGACTCTAAAGCATATGGCAACATGCCTATCAAATAGTAGGTGTCCAAATACTAGGTATCCAGTTTTAAAAGTAACAAAGATTATTATATTTTAGTGATAACAATAAAATAGATATATCATTATCATCATACAAAATAATTAGTTTTGTTATATTGAATTTTCCAAAAGTAATGAAAACAATTTTTAAATGTAAACATCTCTAAGACGTCCTAGCTGAGTCCAGAAGCAGCTTTGAGCCTGCATTTAATTTACTTTTTAGCAGAAATTGTGGTATATTATTACCTTTAGAATTTCTTATTTCAGATGAAAAAAATATATAGCATTTAAAGTAATTGTGAAATTTTTAAAGGGTCCTCAGTGAAGGCACAAAGGTGAGTTTCCATGGCAATTCCGAACAACACAAAAGGAAGGAAGAAGGGAAGGAGAAGCATTTAATAAGCACTTACATGATATTAAGTAGTGTGTTTGGCACTTTCAATCCAAAATGCTATGAAAGTAATAGGATTGTCACAGTTTTACAGAAAAGCAAACAGGCATCAAAGATTAGGGGGCTGAAGGAGATACATCCCTGCCCCCTGCAGCTCCCCCTACTGCCACCTCTGCCTGCAGCTGGTGCCCAAGCTTTTTCTACACCAGAGTCTCCCCCCAATGTACCTTCCTCCAGCTCCCAAACTCTGAAGGTGCCTCAGCCCCCTGCTCTCCTTGTTACCAGACTTTCTCAGTGCCCACCCTGGGATTTCTGGGGCTAACATGCCAACCTTCTTCCCTAGCCTGACTTCTCACCAGCACACCGGACTCCTATTTCCTTATGCAAATCGCATAAGGCAAAGAGAGAGCTTGTGAGCAAATAAATTGGGGTGGGGTGGAGGAAGGGGGTGTAGGGGGAAGTAAAGGCAGAATGCAGTGCTCTTCCTCATAATACAAAGCCTAGACTCATAAACTTCACCGAGTAGTGCATTGTGAAATCATCATTTGTAACTGTCATGGCAAGGATCTGCTGGGCAAGAATCATCAAGGGATGGCAAATCTACAGGAAATTTGATGAGGAGCAGAATTCTTGCAGGGGCTCAAAGAGTCTCCCCATGGGTTGCATATTAATTGGTAGAGGAAACAGCAACCACACAGTGGCACGAACAGATGACCCTGTGACCGGTGGTCACAAGTCATGTTACTGATAAGGAGCAGTTGCATATCACATGCTACCGACATGATGTATTGAGAAGGAAACATCACTTATTGATATAATTCAAATCTCACTCTTAGAAAACATCAGACAAAAATCTGATGAATAGTCTACAACTGGCCAGGATTCGTTACAGGAACTCTGAAACTATTCCAGGTTGAGAGAGAGAGAGAGAGAGAGAGAGAGAGAAATGCAGTCACTAAATGTGATATTCAATGCTGGCTTAGATCCAGACCTGGGAAGGAAACCTTAGGACACTATTGGGACAATGGACAAATAGGGGATAATTGGAATGTGGATTGGATGAGAATATTGTGACATTGTTAAATTTCCTGTATTCTTAGGAATGGCCCATTGAAGTATTTAAAAGTAGATGGGCACCATGTATATTATCTACATTCAAATGGTTCAGAAAAATAAGTAATCATTGCATAATTTATCATTTATACACACACATATATGTGTGTGCACATGTATATTTTATATGTATAAAAAGAGAGAAAGGGAGTGGGAAATAAATATGACAAAATGCTAAAAATTGGTGAATCTGGAAAAAGAATAGGCAGAAGATATGTAGTATCTTGAAAAAAATTCTTGAAACTTCTCTGTACACTTGAAATTATTTCAAAATAAAAAGCAATGAGAGTGAGATAGTGACTGCTTACCGATTAATTCAATGACATTTTACAAGTTTAAACAAACTGAAGTTTCTACTAATAGCTACCAATTCCATCATGCCCATTATTTGTTAGCAATTATTTTAGGCAGGTTAAAATCCTTCCCTCTGAACTCTGGACATAGAAAATTACATCTTCATTTTCATTTGTAGAGTGAGGAAGCACACAGAATACTCCCATGACGGGATGCGGCAGGTTCTTGGATCTGAATTCAGAACAAGCCACTCCAAAGCCAAAGCTTTCACCAGAGACTGGGTCAGCTTGGGGGATGCCAGGCAGGAAAAGGCAGGGCTCCAGCTGGAGCTCACAGCCCATAGAGAAGGTTGAGAGTAGTGCAGAATAGTAAGTACTGCTAGATTCTTCCATCCAGCATTTATTGAACACATTCTGGGTGATGGGACTTGTGCTAAGCTCTTCTGAGAGTAGGGCTGTGAACCATAGAGACCCAGATTTTGCCTTTCTAGAATTTGCATGACAGTGGGAGTGACTGATCCTGGTAAGGACAAGTGCTGCAGGATCACAGGGAAGGGGCATCGAGTTCAGACAAAGAGGTTAAGAAAGGCTTCTGAGAGGGGATGTGTAACAGATCTGTGTAACAGATTTTCAGAGATGGGGTAACCTGTGAAACCACAGTCATCCCTACGTTCTGAAGACTAGAACATTGTCAGTTCACTAAATTGGTGAATGGAGAAAAAGAGCTTAGAGAGGTTCTCCCATGGAGATGGATAGATGAATGAATGAATAGATGAATGGATGAAGGCATTCCCAGTTGCAACTACAAGGGGCCCAGAGGGATGGGTTGTTCTATTGGGTAAATCTTTCTTTCATCCTTCTGGGCCACCAGAGTGAGCAAACAAGTTCCAGCAAGTCTTTCCTGGACTGATCTGCAGTTAGAAGCATTTGCTCCTTTGTCTCTTGGCAGGGAGTTGAGCTGGTAGGTGGTGACTAACCACAACCCTGGGGATTCCTGCACATCCTGACTTCTGGGTTTAGTCTTCAGGTTAAAGGAAATGCATTATTAAGAAAAGCCACTCAGTTCTCTTTCTCTTTCTCTCTGGTATTTTTTTTTTCCTGAATTGCTCAATACTTTTTCAGTCCTTTACCTCCACAAGAGAAAATAAAACCACCTTGTGGAACCTGTATTTCGAGTTTCTTTCTTGCCAATGCCTTGCAGAGCCAACAGTCCAAGTGCCAGAAACAAGAGCTCTTCAACTCTGTCCAAAGACCATAATCAGTAGAGGAACAAAATAACCTGCTTTCCGTTTTACTCAGTACTTTCCTTACATGATCTCGATTCCTTTGCCCAGGAGGGTTACAGATTCCCACACTCTGGCGCTGCACAGGAACCTGTGAAGGGGCCACTGGTCTACCCAGGAGGGGTGGGCTCCCTCGTAAGAGTGAGAGGCCAGCATACTCCTTTCCCTGCCCTCTGCCCAGCAACCATGACTACTAGAGCTGCTTGAATTTGTAAGTAGAATTTCACTTGAGAAAGAGATCCATCCCATTGAAGACCTATTGATGATTTCAATGCATTCATATTGTTGATGAAGAAACCGGGACCCAGAAAGGGAAAATCATTTGTCTCAATGATAGTTTATTGGTGGCGGAGGAGACACTAAACCAGCCCTAGGTCTCTAGTCTGATAGAGGTAGTTGGCTTCATCTGGCTACACTGACCGCAATGAATGTAAAAGCACAATGAGTTGGCCCAAGAGGGGAGAAAAACAAGCAAAACAATTTCTGACAGCTGAAGTTCCTGGCTTTCTCCCCCATCTCCTGTGCTGGTTGAGTCTGATTTATCTGTGCTGAGTCATTTTACAAGTGCTGAGTCATTTTACAAGGCCTGGCTTCTCCTTAGCTTGGAACTGACACCTATGAACTAACTCAAGGCAGCCACTTTTTCTCTGTGAGCCTCATTTTCCTAGCCCATAATAGTATTTGGGGGTGGTAGCTCATCACCATCCTTTCTCATTCTGGAAAGTTCTTCTGGCTAAGAAATAATTGGCAACGGTGACTCCTATCTTAACTAACTAAAAGATTTAAGATGAGGCTTAACTGAAATCATGGGAGGGCAGATTTTCATTCTAATGGGCTGTGTGATATTCAGCTTGCTCCGACCTCCTATGCCAGGAAGCTCAAAAAGCCTTAACAGAAGCATGATCAGTTTTCAGACAAAAGAAACAAGTCCTCTACCTTTCAGAAATCACGGAAGTGTAAAAGTGCCCAGGCTACATGGAGCTCCTTTGAAAAGGTGGACTTGGGTTTCCTTGGTCTATGTCAGCCCCTTCCTGTGAAGAGGTGGTGGCCTGGAGGCACCTTCACTGAGAGCATGACCACAGGAGGGACCCTCTGCCTGTCCCTAATGGCACTGAGGCAGTGGGAGAGGCCAGGGCGGCTGCTGCTGAATCCGTAGCTCTGGGAGGGCAAAGGACTCAGTTGTAAAATTATGCACAAGCACCCAGCAGACTTAACATGCGCTTTAAAGTCACTTCTTTGTCCTGTAGGGAAAAAAGGATACTGTCTTATAGCTTTCTCACCTGTAACTGCTTAGAGAGCTTCTCACGTCTGTCCCTTCTTTCCTCCTTCCCTTCCTCCCAATCTCTCTCTCTCTCTCTCTCTCTCTCTCTCTATCTCCCTCTCTCTCTCTTGCTCTAACTTTTTAACAAAAATAATATCACTTCCTTCTGTTCAATCCCTGCTGAGTGCACTGATTGCATTTATTTAAAAAATGATGACAACAGTGAAATGACTCAAAACCATAAAAAGCAGTTAAAAACTAAAAGCTTAGAGTATTGATGCTCCATGAAACTACACTAATTTGATAGATTCTAGAATTGGGCATTGCCTTCCTCTGTCAGGAGTATAAAATATCTTTTTTTTTTAAGTGGTTATATCAGTGTTTCTTTAGTTTTGTCAATGGATTGTTTCCTTTCTCTGAAGATAGAATGTGCATTTTCATCATCTCAAAGGAAATTAAGGAATATCTACTCCATTTTTACAGCTTAAAACATTTACTAATATCCCCAGTTTCTTTTCTCTTCTGATTGCCTGGCTGAGTGGAAGATTTATGTATCTTGTTGTTGTTCATTATATTTCAAGTTGACCTAATAACCAAATGGAATGACATGTCATCCGTGATTTAGAGTTGACCAAATGCCTTCACATTATTTTTCAGTGTACCTGTTTAAAATTAATCTAGGTTTAAATTTAGTCCCACACCCTTTCTGACTCTGTAATCTATTACTTCACCGCTCTGAAACCCGTTTCCTTATTTGTAAAATAGGGATAATGTTGATACTTCCTAAGGTTTCAGGTGGAATGAATGAGTGAATGTGCAGACTAGCATGATGCCTTACACATATTAGGTCTTCAATAAATGTGACTTCCCTTAGTTCCACTAGAGCTACACGTTGACCTGATGAAGTTTTCAGTACAGGTGGTGAGCCTTGTGATTCCTGATCGACAGTGCAGGAAATGGAGCTCAGAGAAATAGTTGAATGATCAAGGTCACCAACGAATAAGCTTCAGTTTAGACCACCAGTTCTCAATCAGGGTGACTTTGTCTCCAAAGTCACATTTGGTATTGTTTGGAGATTTGGGGTTGTCATAATTGGGGGAATGGGATGGACGCTAGTTCCGGCAGCTAGTGGTCAGAAGCCAGGGGTACTGCTAAACGTCCTGCAGTGCAAAGGACAGACTCTTACAGCAAAGAATCAACAGACTCAAAATGTCAATAGTGCAGAGGTTGAGACTTGCATGCTATAGGAGTAAATCAAGTGCTCTTTCCAATTTACCTTTCCCAAAATACTTCAAAGCACCCTAGAAAACTGAGGCATTATTTTTGTTATTTGAGAGATAATGTTATATCATATAAAACATTAAGATTTGACATATCTGTGTCTATTCTCAGCTCTACCACTTATTAACATTTAATCTGAGCGACCTCAGGCAAAAATAACTCGTCAGAGCCCTGGTCTCTCCATTTCTGAAATGTAACAGGGCATTTCAAAGTTAGAAATAATATGAATAAAAGACTGGCTATTATGCCAGCACACAGTAAGATCCCAATTCATAGTAGCTATAACACAGCCACCATTATAGTAGACCTCTCATTTATGGCTGTGGGAGAAGATGAATGGAATAACTTTCATTCTTTCAGGAAGTATTTACTGAGTGCCAACTGTGTGCTCAGCACTGAAGATGCAAAAATGAACCAAACTAAAAGAGGCTTGTCATCAGGGAAATTATAGATGGAGGGGAAACAAACAATAAACAGAAGTAAAGAAAGAAATCAACAAGAGAATTACAGATGATACTCAGGGGGACTTCCTGGAGGAGGCAATTAGAGCAGTAATCTGAAGGTTGAGAAAACACATGTCTTCGTTTATCAGGCCATAATACAGTGGGTTGGCTTAAACAAAAGGAATTTGCTGCCACATGGTTCTGGAGGCTAGATATCCAGACACAAGGTCTCGATAGGCTGTGCTTTCTCCGAGAGCCTAAAGAGTCTGGTGCTGGCCTGACTCAATGTTGAGAGGTTCCTTGGCCTTCATCACATGGCGATCTACCTCATTCTCTGACTTCTGGCTTCTACTGACTTCTGGTTTCTGTGTCCAGTTTGCTTTGCTTATAAGCACTTCAGCCATGTGGATTAAGCCCACCCTGATTCACTTTGACCTCATCTACAAGGTATTTTTGAAGATTCCTAGTCCCAAGGGATTCTACATCCTAACTAAAAACTTCTTCAAAGGCCCTATTTACAAATGGGCTCACACCCTCAGGACCAGGGGTTAGGACTTGAACAAGTCTTTCTAGAAGACTTGATTCAATGCCCAACAGCACAAGTGTGAAGAAGAAAAGGAAAAATGTCCTTGTCAGGAGGAATGAAAGCCCAAAGGCACCCAGGCAAGAGCCATTTAAGGAGAAAAATCAGGGAATGCTGGAGCACAGAGCAGCTGAGCGGGTGGCAGAAAATGGAGTCTTTTCATCCTACAGAGCCCTGTAGGGAGGAGCGTGAAAGAGGGAACAAAATGTCATTTGCCCTTGAATAACTTCCCTTTGAAGCCTTCCTCCCCCAAGACTGGACTGTGAAGTTTATTACTCCAGGAAAGAAGGCCAGGAGCCCTTCCTGGAAAAAAGATTGTTGATGGACTTTGATTTCTAACACAGACTCCCTGGGGCAAGTTGATAGTATGAAACCCAGGGTTCGTTAAAAGGAACAGAACTTTGAATTTCCATTCCGGATTTCTGTGGGTTCCATTGAGATCAAGGGCCAAGGCCAGCCTATTTTCACATGGCTATAGTTGAAAAAAGGTTAAAATGGAACTCTTGGCCCCAACAGAGTTCAAAAAGAGATTAGTGAAAGAAATAGATTGAAGGATTGAGATAACGGGATCCCCTTCTGTGCACTTTGGGGCTCAGCCTGAGCAAGCATAAGAGCTTTAAAACATTCAGAAAGTTTGGGGGGAAACTCAGAGCACCAAGAAACTAATGCTTCTCTAGGCAAAGCTTCAGAAGGCTGCCAACCCCCGAGAAAAACACTCCATGTTGCCACATCCAGCACCAATAGAAGTGCTGTTGCAGCATCTATGGAAGAAGGAGGATGGAGAAGGGGTCCAGGGCAGCATGGCTGGTTTACAAGATTAGCTTACAGAGGTCTGTATGTTCCCAACTGCACTGAGCTGGCGTGAGATACTGCTGAGAGGGTTGGTAGTCCAGCATAGGGTGAGAATCATGACTAGAAGGAAACTGCAGTGTGTGGGGACTTTGGTACCTCATTAGAAAAAACCAGGACTTTGAACTTCTGTTATGGAGACTCACGTGTGGTCCAGGTAAGATGGAGCAGTCTTCAGTAGAGGAGGCAGACCCAGGTTAGTTGGTCATCATTTGATACCAGAGAAGATCCAAATAGCCTTGAATGGATCTATAAGGCCCCATCCCCATTTTCCCTGTCTTAGGGAGAAACAAAGGAATGAAAGGATATGAAAGATTGAACATGTAATTCTAAGGGGATATATTAGTCCAAAAAGGCCACTTAAATTATTGAATAGGACTCATTTTGCCAGGTTGACTAACTTTTGATTCTTCTTCATGATCCTGTGGTTTGGGATCTGGTGAGGAAAACTAGATATGAAATAGGAAAACAAAGAAGCTTTATTTTATTTTTTTGCACGTTTGATTGTATTATACTAAATTTAATGCATTATAAATTATTATATTAATTACATAACAGTTATAAATTTTAAACTTAGTGTATCGAATTTGATCCCATAAGAGAAAAATAAGTCAAATTGATGTCAACCTAAAATTTCCCGAATTTTAGGTGAGCAGGAAAATTGCTTGTTTCTCTAAGTGTAAAGGAAACTTAAGTCAACATTAGGTGGGAGAACAAACTGTCCTCTTGCAAGAAGGCAAAGTCCTCCACAGACTTGGAGATGTTTAAACTAGTCCCTTGTACCTGTCTTTTCTTATTTTTCACCTTTGAGACTGATCCTCAGTGTCTGCCTTAAACTCTGCTACTGGAC
Organism: Myrmecophaga tridactyla; assembly: GCA_004026745.1. Taxonomy (NCBI): domain Eukaryota; kingdom Metazoa; phylum Chordata; class Mammalia; order Pilosa; family Myrmecophagidae; genus Myrmecophaga; species Myrmecophaga tridactyla. The sequence continues at coordinate 36,071 of PVIY010001698.1, read as the reverse complement.
TTTTAATTGCTGACTTGTCTGTTTCCTGACTAGGAAGGGCCTGACCCTAGCAAGAACTGCCAATTCTAGTCCCAGACTTATACTTAGGGTTGACAGATAAAGTACATGATGCCTAGTTAAATTTGGGTTTCAGATTAACAAGATATTTGTATTATATAAGTATGCCCCAAATGTTGCAGCCAAATATTGCATAGGACATATTTATAAAAAAAAAAAAATGTTGTTTTTCTGACAGTCAATTTAACTGGACAGCCTATAATTTTATTCTCTTACTTCAGCAACTCTGCTACGAACATTGACAAACTTAGACCCTGACCCCGTATAAGTTGAAGGGGAAGAGGTTACCCACATCACCAACCATCCTCAGTGTACCTTATGTAGACTAAGAGAGAAACAATCTAGACTCCAGAATACATAGGTATGTAAATATAAAATGCAGATGCCACTATATATCTAATTTAATCCAAAACTGAGGGTTTGGAAGAAGATCAAGAATGCTTAGCCACCATGGGTCTCATCACTTAAACAGGTGTATCTTCTTTTCATATAAGTATCACTGAATCTCAAAAGTTTTGATGGGTTGGCATCATGATGTCCATTTCACAAGTCAGAGACTGAGATTCCAGGAGTAAAGAAACAGTGTAGCTCAGTGAAAAGCACACTATGTTTACAACCTGTAAGGTCAGGATTTGAATTTCAATCTATTCAGCTATGATTACAAGAAATACTTTTGCACTTTTGAGTACCTGATTGTCATCTTTGGGAAAATAGTACCTACACCATTGGATATATGGAGAATTCATTGTATTGCTGCATGCAAAACACTAAATAACAACTCAAAGTAAATATCAAAAAGATGGTAGCAATTGGTTTTAATTTGTATGAATTAAGGTTTCTCATGTGCAGTAGATTTGTAAATGGAGACCCCATGACTAAAGTCAGGGACCTTTGATCTAGCACAGTCATAGATACATGGAATTACTTAATAAAGTGCATCTGATTTATATCTCTCACTCAGATAATTAAATTGGGTTAAGCATTAGCCTCTTTTATAGCCCTATTTTCAAATGCATATAGTACTGGGATATCCTACGAATAGCCTGAATCATGAAACCCTTTTAATCAGTTAAATGTTTTGAATCAATTTTCTCATCAATAGAAGGCTCTTGGGCAGGGATATGCCATGTCTATGCTATGAGGATCTTCATGGAAGACGGACCCATGTTTTGCTCATCTCTGAGTAGAGAGTAATAAAAGAGGGAGATTCAATGCACTCAAAAGTAAGGATGTAAGAAAATCTGGCATACGAAGGGAGCCAGTGGAGATCAGTAAGTGTTTATAGGTACAATTTGATGCAAGCCCTTTGGTAGCAAGTTATCTTCTGTAATCTCTACATTATGAGTTGAATTGCATCCCTCAAAAAACATGTTCATGTCTTGGCCCCTAGTGCTACAAATGTGACCTCATTTGAAAATAGGGTCTTTGAAGCTGTGACTGGTTAAAATCAGGTCAAACTAGGTTAGAATGGGCCCTATTCCAATATGACTTTTGTCCTTATAAGAAGGGAAAATTTGAACTCAGACAAACTGACATGGAGAATAGAATGCCATTTATATTGGTTTGACGTTATATATATCCCAGAAAAACATGTTCTTAAATCTAATCCATTCCTGTGGGTATAAACTCATTGTTAGTAGGTTCTTTTGATGAGGCTACTTCCAGGTAAGGTGTGACCCACTTTACCAGAATGGTACTTAATCCTACTACTGGTGTCCTTTATAAACAGAATGTATCTAGAGAGAGAGATACACACAAAAGCGATGAAACCTGGCAGAAAAGGGAGAGGCAAGCAGACACTGCATATGCCTTGCTACATGACAGAGGAGCCAAAGATCTCCTGCAGCCAGTCTTCAGGAAGAAAGTATTGCCTTGATGATGCCGTAATTTGTATATTTTACTGGTCTCAATAATTTCATGTAAGCTAATAAATTCCCATTGTTTTTGACAACCTATTTCATGATATTTGCTGGAACAGACCGGGAAGCTTAAACACCACATGAAGATGATGACGTGAAGTCCCTGTGGACATGTAGGAAGATACTGGAGTGATGCAACTGCAAGCAAAAAGCACCAAAGATTGCTGGGAAACACCAGAAGTTGGGGAGAGGCAAGAAAGGTTCTTCCCTATAGTTCTCAGAGGGAACATGGTGCTTCAGACACCTTGATTTTGGGCTTCAGCCTCCAGAACATTGAGATGATGTATTTCTGTTGGGTTAAGCCACCAAGTTTGTGGTGGTTTGTCACAGCAGCCTTAGGAAACAAAGACACACAGCAGCCTTAGGAAATAAAGACACATCACTTCTTTGAGAGATATAGCAACACCACAGGTATCTTTTTCCCCAATGTGGTACAATCAGGGTTCATTTTCCATCCTGATCGTTTTCTTGCAAAAGAATTGAGTCAATATATATTTGAACGAAAATCTCCCTCACTTCCCCTCTGGGCTGAGGACGGCTGACATCAAATCCCATTTAAAGTCTTGCTGAAGAGGTTTACTTCTGAGGGCATTTTGTGTAGGTAGTAAACCAAATTTACTACTTGCTTTTACTTTAAAGATCAGTATTATTACACTTACAAGCAGATTAAGTGAAAATTCTCTAAACATTTAAACATAAATCCATATAATCAATCAAACATAAATTTTTAAATCTTATGCATTTAAAAGTTAATTACAGAGTGGTGCAACGGTGGCTTGGTGGCAGAATTCTCGCCTGCCTGAGACTCGGGTTCGATTCCCGGAGCCTACCCATGCAAAAAAAAAGAAGTTAATTACAAACCTTAGTCAGATTCTTCATACTTACCAGTAAAGGCACAAGCCTAATATAGCATCCTTCCTTAAGGGCTTCAAACACCTAAAATCAGACAAAAAATTCACAAACGATTAGAAAAAGTATTGCACCTATAGATTTAATTCATTTATTTTTTTATATATGTCAATAGATTGAAATCTGCTGAGTCAGCAATCTAGCAAAAAAAAAAACTGAAAGGAAAAGAATATTACCTCAGATTAGCTGAGATTTTTTAGGTTATCAATCAATTTTATTATTTATCAGAACAATGGATCCAGTTGGAAATTAGGCAGTGGGTCAAACCCAAGCAAGTATTTCCAACCTGGGTTCCTCTTAGAAACAATTTCCACTTATTGCATCCACAAGAATTGACACAATGCATTTTCTTGCAACTTGGTGCCTTTGCTCTCCTCCTTGAGTATATTTGAGTCATGGGATGTTTTGCTTCAATTTAAAAGTTAGCAATTTACACAATTTTTGAATCTCAGTAAAATTCGTTGAAACATCCAGAGTTTTCATTTGCTAGGGGATAAGTGTCTGTGTTGAGCTGTCAGGTCTTCTTTCTGAATTTTGAATAGTATATTATGTGGCAACTCGTAGAAACTGTCTTTCCACCTGTTTCCTGTCCGTGGGTTCTTGAGTTGGCGAGCCCTTCCTTCTCTTTGTGCGTTTCCTACCTCTTTTCAGGACCATTTTAACTATCACTCCCTATTATACATACAGGTAAAAAAATGCACATTAAAACTTAGAAGGATGTACTTAGAAAAACAGAATATTGTATTTGCATTGATAATTTTTTTTTATCATTACCTTATACATTTTAACAAACTCATTTCTTCTTTGAATGTCTTGTGTTTTGGTTGTTGTTGTTGTAATAGACTCAATTCATTCCTATTAGCTGTAGCTAATATTCTCTTTTGGATGCTCAAATTGTTGTATCTTAATTAATGGGAGTCTTTTAAAGCTATCTCAATTTTCCTTTCGGTTACACCCTGGACTTTTTAATAGTTTCCTTGTTTTTTGGCAGGTACTGTAGCTCACAATCCATCTGATTACTTCTCTATCTCTGTGCTGGTTTGAATCTGTTATGTACCTTAGAAAAGCCTTGTTCTTCTAATCCATTTTTGTGGGGGTAGACCTATTGTGGGGGGAATCTTTTATTTAGGTTGTTTCCATGGAGATACGACCCACCCTATTCAAGGTGGGTCTTCATCATTTCCTGGAGCCCTTTTGGGAGAGAAGCTAAGAATGAAAAAGCCCCCAGGGAGAGGCGAAATTACCCACAGGAGTTGAGAGAGCCATTTTGAAACCAGAAGCTGGGTGAGGGCAGCAGGCTTCACCATGTGCCTTCTCGGAACAGAGAAATCCCGTGCGCTCGCTGTCTTTCCTCAGAGAAGGTATCCTCTCGGGGGTGCTTTAATTTGGATATTTTCATGGCCTTAGAATTGTAACTTGTAATAAATCCCCTTTGTGAAAGCCAATTTGTTTCTGGTGTATTGCATCGTGGCAACTTCAGCAAACCAAACAATTTCCAATCTGGAGTCAGTTATCCCCAAGGATCCTTGGCTAACTAGTATTGGAGAATGAGACATGGCTGCTGCTCGGTTTCTATGCTAGCACTTTCCAGCTGAGTTCTGGGGGACAGGAGAACACTACTGCTAGACCAGTCTGGGAACAGAAATGAATTATATATATAGGAAAGGTCATGGAGTTCATAATGAAATTTCAAATTATCTCTAACATTAATAAATTCGCTTGTTTTATTTCCACTTCAACATGCCTAACTTAGATTCTAACCCATCATCTTATTTTTACACTTTTTAATACCTCATAGAACGTCACTCAATAATAAGTTCATTGAGACTAAATAATCCAAAGCACCTCATACATTGCCTCTATATCTGCTCCCTCAACTGTCCGTATACCTATGAAGCAATTCAGCACCTTATATACATGTTGTGACATTGACACATGCAGGTCCCATACAGTTCTATTTTATAAACCAATAAGCACCTAATTTACAGGTTAATCAGCATTTATCTGCTCTCTTCTCTGGACCTGACTTAAATCATCTAGAATGCATGTTTTAAAAGTTAAAATGAGAAAAGGCCAACCCTCAAATTCCATATTTCAGGAATGAATTAGATCCACGATCAAATATGTTTCATCTGCTTAAAGGTCTTCATAGGTTGAATGAGGAGGAAAGGACAAGTGAGCTAAGAGTTCTGCAAGTACTTCAAAAACAAGCACTCAACCTCACTAAACCATTATCTTCCCATCCTAATTTGAATATCAAAAGGGTTAAACTTTGGGAAAGCACTTTACACTTAAACCATGTATAAATTGTCTTCATTTTTATTATAAATTACCAATCATGATAATGATTGAATTAATTCGGGCATCAACTTGTAAAGGAGTTCACCCAAGTGTAGGCAGCAAAGTCCTTAAAAGTCCATGTATCCAGAATTTCCAGGACAGTGCTCTAACTGCCAGCATATGCAGCATTTCAAATATGGAAATGAATTCCATGGGTGAGAGGCAATCATTCACCCATGGGCCAGGCTCTCATCTTTCCTGCACACCTGTCTGGAAGAGATCCAGCATGAAAGGTCCCCCTTACCTGAGATAAAAGGCCAGTCCATACAGGGTGATGACGCCAAGGCACCGCTCCTCAACAGTGTAGCACAAGGCTGCATTTCGGTGGTAATATATGCAAGCCTTCCTGACCTATTTTATGCATTCCATTTCCCAGGGATAACACTCCAAACTGTAAATTAGAGGCACACCTTTGTTTCCTTTCCAAGATAACCAAAGAAAGAAAGCTCTTGATACAGCAGTTTAATTACAGTATGCAAATTATTAGGCTTTCATTTTCCTCTTGTGTTTTACGGGTCATACCTTATTTAGAGGGAGGAAAACACAGCTCAGAAAAGGGCAAGTGATCAAAAGGGGAGGATGGAAACAGAGGAAGTCATCTACATTGTTCAGCAGCAATGTGTTTGGAGAAATGGTAAGGAATGAAGGACCACAAAGTCTCTCCGTCACAATTGCCTTCATGTGACATCATGAAGCTGCCATCGTGTGAGCTGCCTTTTGTTAAGCCTTTGTTTCCTTGGCATGGCTGAAAAGTGAAGAGTATGGATTGCAATTGGTAAATTATTTTTGTAAATTTATTTTTTTAATTTACATACCACAAAATTCACTTTTTTGATGGATAGTTCAACGAGAGTTGACAAATAGCTAGAGTAGCATAATCACCACCACTGTCAGAATACTGAACTGCTCTGGTTGAAGCACACCATTCTCTCATGCTGTCTCTTTATAATCACACAGGCCACCTACCCTGAACCCCTGGCAACCACTATCAGTACTTGATTCCTCTAACTTTCTCTTTTCAGAATGTCATGTAAATGGAAGCGTGGCTTCTTTCATTCAGCGTAATGTCTTATGTGTTTTAGATTCATCCACATTGTTGCAGGTTTTATTGATTTGCTCTTTAATTTGACCCTGTAGTATTTGGATGAACCAGACTTTTTTTATCCACCCATCAGTTGAAGGACATTTGGGTTGTTACACTGTTTTGGCAATTAAACAATTATATCGCTATAAACATTTACATACAGGCTTTTGCGTGACATAAGGCTTCACTCTGCTTGGGTTAAAACCTAGGAGGAGAATTGCTGAATCATATGAGAAGTGATACTTAAATTTATGAGAAATTTACAAACTTTTTGTTCCAATGTGACTGTGCCATATTACAGTCACACCAGCAATGGATGAGAGGACTATCTGGTCAGCAACCTCACCACCACTTAATATTTTCAGGTGTTATTATTAAGGTTTTAACAATTCTAAAAGGTATGTAGTGATATCCCTTCATGGTTTAACTTGCATTCCCTTAATGACTAATGATGTTGTGTATCTTTTCATGGGCTTACTTGCAATTGTACATTTTTTTCAGTGAAATATCTGTTCAAACCTTTTACCCAATTTTGAATAGGTTGCGGTCTGGTTGCTAAAGTCAAGAAATGGTTTCTAAACTTACCATTTATTGTTACTAAATAAAAAATGCTAAGCAAAAGCTGAGTAGCTAGTATTACTCTAAAAAGAATTTGTATTAATGATAGAAACAGAAAGCTAGATCTGAAGAGGGCCAAATATTTACAGTTCTAGAGCAGTGCTTCTCAAAGTTTATTTTACAAATGAATTGCCTAGAGATCTTGTTAAGATGTACGCCTGATTCAGTAGGTGAGAGGCAGCCACCGAGACTCTGCATTTCTAATAAGCCTCCACGTGGCGCCAATGTTACTGGTCTGGGCCCCACATTTAGAGTAGCAAGAGTCTAAAAGGCTCTTGGTCAGATTCCATTTTATAACCCCAAAGCTGACCTAGCCATCAAGTAACTAATTTCCCCTTCTCTTTTGAACAACAAAGAAACATGAAAGAAATGCATACATCTAGATATTGCAGCTATCCCTTAGGGCACAAGACATAAGGCTAGAATGTGGACAGGTATGTCATCAAGTTCCTGTAACAGGTATCTGGCCAAAGGTATGCTATCCTGTTGTTCATTCTGCAACTAAAAAATATAGAACCTATTGGATCTACTACAATGAGGCAATAGAGTTACATGTGTTTCTCATTAGAACCAACTTCTTTTGCCTCTAAAATACTCTGAAGTAGTCACTGGTTGTGGTCAAAACTTTGTATTTTTCTCCATATAAATAATGATGTGGGAGCCACTGGGCAGTGTCCAGGTTATCTGGGACCTTACAAAACAAAGTCTCATGAGCAGAGGGTGGGGCTGAATGTGGATATGATCTAAAAGCTGCTTAATATTGCATTCATTATAAAATAAAGTGAAAGTAGGAAATCCTTTTATTGTTCAAGTCTCTTTGAGAACTGAAATTTCTATTATACTCCCTTTTATTATTTTTTTTAGCTTTTGGCATGGGCAGGTCTCTGGCATGGCAGGCAAGAATTCTGCCTGCTGAGATCCACAGTTGCACTGCCTCTCTCTTTTATTTTAAAAGCATCAAAATCAGTTTGCCCAGAGAAGGAAATCATCCAGATTTTGACTTAATGCAAATGAAGACACAATGGTCTTTGAAGAGAGGTTTTATATACCACAAGGGGTAACAGATGGCCCATTGGAGTTCAGGAAGAAAATAGTGGAACTACTTTTAATTCATTTTTAAATATACAAAATAAGAAAATTACATTTGCATAAGATTTACTATACTAATTGACACATCGACTCTCATTCTAAATCTATGTCAGAGTAAAAGACCAAGAATTCCATTTTGTATATAAATTAAAAATATCTGTGACATATCCAAGCAGAGATACCAAAGAAGTAGCTAGACTGGCAATCACAGGACGATAAGGGTTGGAGATATAAACGGAGAAAGTGTCAGGTTATAAGGGCTCACCCAAGTAAAAAAAAACAAAGTTATAGATGGAAAGGGAAGACTAACCAGCTAGAGGAGCAAGAATGAGCAAATGAGACTGAGAAGAAGGCAGAAGAGTCAAGAATGACAAGAGAGGCAGGAAGTTTCCTAGGAAAAAAATGGTATCTCAGAAAGGAGCCAACAAACGTCAAGAAAGACTGATTAAGTACATTCAATGCTGCTGGAGGGTTTAGTAAAATGAGGAGACACCATGCCTATTGGATTTGGTTATGTGGATGTCATTGGTGACTTTAGCAAAAGAGGGGTCATCTCAAAAGACCTCAGTGTCAACTTTTTGGCACATAAGAGTTCTAGGCTAAGGAAAGACTTTTTTTTTGCTAAAAGTTTTTTTTTTATTTTGGTGTAAAAAATTATATCCATGTTCAGATGAATATTTTGCAAATTAATGAAAAGTAAAAGGTGACAAAAATATTTTTAAACCAACCACTAATAACTCTATCATTTAATAGCAATCCCTATAACTGATGCTGTGAGTCTAACTCCTGTGTTTTCTCACTTGGTAGGTTTTTATTCTTTTAACTTATTCCACATCAGTGTGATTATATTTTAGACAAAAAACAATCCTTTGCTGATTTTCTCACTTACCTTTTTAACAGACATTTTCCAATGTTTAATGCCAAAGGAAAGATATCATAGAGATATTCAGCCTATTTAGATTGTTTCCAGTTTTCAGGTTGTTAGAAATAAAGCTGCAATGAACATGTTGCTGAATAATCTTTTTCCCCTGTATTTTGGATTATATTCTTACATAGGGAAGTTTCTGGGTTAAATGTTATGAGCTGCTCAGTCTCTAAGGTCCTATATGAGATGGGCACCTATGTGCTGTGGAATGCATAAAGAAGGATCCCCATCATCTTTAAAAGAAGATTACCATCTCTTTGCTGGTTTAATGCAGCAACCGCCATGCATCAATCTGCTTCCACTTTCCTTTCCTATAGTTCAGAGCCTCATTTCTCCTCTCTCCCCAACAAGTATCTAGAACTCTGCTACTACTGACCACCAGGATATTGCTTCTACTAAAAGAAGCGAGAGGGTGCATGGGTGATTCAGTAGTAGAATGCTCCCCTTCCATGCGGGAGACCTGGGTTCGATTCCCAGACCACGCACCCCCCCCAAAAAAAAAATTAAAAAGGACAAGAAAGAGAAAGAAATAGAGAGGAAGAGAGAAGAAAAAGGCTTTAGTTATAGGATCTGCAGAAAGGACTTTGTGCCTTGAGTAATTTATATTTTTCCCTAAATATCACATTTTCAAAGACTGGAGCATTAGCATAGGAGACCCTCATGATTTTAAGTTTTTGAGAACCAACCTCCAATTCCTACTATTCCCAGTCTCCCTTTGGTGAGTCCCCTACCAGGTTTAATCTTGCTGAGAAACACCCAGCTCTCATTAGAGATGGAAAAGGAAACTGGTTCTTCTTGCCCATTCCTGGGTCAACAGCAGCCAGGCACACAGATTGAGCTTAGCCAGTTTTCAATAAATTCTGAGGTTCGCATATTGAGGGGAGTGATGTAACAACCTGGCAACAGGAGGTCATCTTTGCCATTTTGGTTACGGGCACTCCAGCCCACATCTCTGTTGTGACCTCTGGTCTTTGTCCCTGGTCGTCAACCATTGGTAAGTCCAGTCTCTTCTGCTCCTTATGGATTCTATGAGCCCCAGATAACCTTTCCAGTGAATTCCCGTTTTTCACCTAAATTTGCCCCAGTCAGTCTTTATTGTAAAGAGTGGGCAGGACAAGACTACATTTAGGGTCTCAGACTTTAATTTCACAGCAATGGGAAACTGCTAAGTAGTAAAAGCTTTCTCAGAACACAACCAATTACTCAGAAGGGGGAAATTGATATTTGGAGAACGAATGAGAGCTGGGTAGGAAAATTGTGGCAGAACAAACAAAAGGACCTTTGTGTGAATGCTTGGGCAGGAGAAGGATCAGAAAGACACCTGTGCAGATGACTAAGTTCATAGCAGCAAAGGCATCCTCCCTTCAGCACCACTCAGAGGTTTGGGAAATGAAGGCTGTGAAGGTGAAAGACAGAGAGGCTGTGACTTTGCAGGGCTGAGAACAATTGCAAAGACACATGAAGACTCCAGGAGAGATGTTTTAGGCAGCTTCTGCCTGGACTTGCAGAGGTGTGTGTTGTTTGCTTCGTGGAGCCAGAACAAAAGAACAGTTTGGGAATAATGTGTCTCCCTGACACTTTCTTATCCCTCCGTATTCATGTCCAACATGGCAGAAAAACACAGCCAGTGGAGAACCATAGAACACTGTGGTAGATTGAATTATGTACCCCAAAAAAGACATGTTCTTCATCCTCATTGGACCCTCTATATGTATGAGCTCATTTGTAAACAGGACTGTTTGAAGATGTATCATTAGTTAAGGTTCAGACCTATTTGTGAATGGAATCTTCTAAGATCCTATTTAGGTGTGACCCAACAGAGTTAAGATGGGTCTTAATCCATAATATTGGGACCTTTTATGAGCTGAAGAAATTCAGACACAGTCAGCCAGAGAAGCCAGAAGTCTGCAGAAACTGGGAGAGCAGACACAAGGTGAGCAAGAGTACCAGGAGAGAAAGGGAAGCAGAAATGTAAGCCAAGGAGCCCTAAGGATTGAGGCAAGCCAGTGTCAAAATACTACAGACTTTGGGGTGAAAAACCATGGTCTTGCTGATCTTTTGATGTTGGACTTCCAGCTCAGCCTCTGAAACTGTGAGACAACACATTCCTGTTGTTAAGACAACCAGGGTGTAGTATTTGTCATAGCAGCCCGGCAAACTAAGACACACAACTTTTAGAAGAGTGTCTCAAACATCATTGATAATAGTCACCTGCAGCCCTGGTTTAAAATGTAGCTTCCCAGGCTCTACCCCTGGGGAATCTGATTCAGAGGCTCAGGGATGGAATCCAGAGATGTTTTTAAGAAGTTCTGTCCTATGGTTCTTGTCATCATGGAAGTTAGAGGAACACCACCATAAAATCCCTTAAACTGAGGTAGGTACCTAATAGACAGCTAGCAGGGATTTTCCCCAGTCATCTCTAGTATCAACTCAGGAAAGGATGGCTTGAAGTAGTAGAGCAATGGTTCCTAATTTAGCAAGCCCTGGAGGTCTTGTAAAGATGTAGACTCCTGGATGCACACCAAAGTTTCTGACTCAGCAATCTGGGGCAGAGTCTAAGATTCTGCATTTATAACAAGTTTGAAGGAGATGCTGATGCGGCTGGTCCTGGGCTACCCTTGAAGAACCTCTGGCCTAGAAGGAGCACAGTCCCCAAAGGGATTCAGCACATTACAGACCTGGCCCTGGTAACCATCACTTGCCATTTTCCCAAGGGAGAACCACTCCCATCGCCGCCAAAACAAACAAAACAAAACAAAACAAAAAAAACAAAAAAAACAACCTGTTGGAACCAGAGAATCTTCTATGTGAAATTATGTCCCTGAGATATCAGAGATCAAGATTCTGATGTCTAGTACATCAGAAAAAAATAAAGAAATAACAGGAATCCTCAGTGTGGCTAAAGTAGATTCAGTGACCCAATTGTTATCTTGGTCCTCTTTGGAGAGAGAGAAAATTGAGGGGCTGAAGGGACATGGACATCTGTACAGACGTAACATTTCTAAGGGGTAGCCTCAGGAGATCCACGGTGGGGTCAAAACTAAAAACTGAGCCCAAAACATCACAGCCTTGGGCCATATGCTTACCTGTTAGGGAGGGGACAGCTGGGATGTGGGAGAGGTTGTGCCATGTGTGTGAAGGGAGAAGGGACAAGGGCACGTTGTTGACAGAGCCAGGTTTGAGAATCGAGCCATATTCAGATAAGACACTTTGTGGACAGAAGTAGGACCACAGAGCTCTGAGCACAGAAGACCACCATCTCCCCAAGATCTTCCTTAAGGAGGGGGGCTCATAATTACCAGACAGTATTAACCAACTCTCTTAATATTCACACCAACCTACTGAGTAGGTACTACTAATACTGCCCTTTACAGATGGAGAAACTGCGGCACAGAGAAGCCTAGTGTCTTCATGGAAGTCAGGTAGGAAGCACAGGTTGGAATCATGTTTCACCCTATCCCATTTCATTCACAGGCTCTCTAAATTTTCAGGCTGCACACCACATCTCGCTGCACTGCTATTTTTCTTTTAACCGAATATCTCTTGACATCTGCTATCTACATTATTAGCCGTTTTGCATGGGGGAATAGAGAAAGGTGTGATATAAATAAGATACTCTCCTGGCCATGAGGAAGATTATACTCTTGTGGGATGGACTAACTTATTCAGACAATGGGCTATGGGGCCACAGAAGAAAGAGTTATGGAAGTGTATAGTAAAGCAAAGAGCATTGGTGAGAGGAGCAGCCTTCAGCCCAGGCCCTAACAGGATTTAAAGTAAAAATGAAATCCTTCTTCCCTGAGGTTGACCTTCTAAAGATAATCTTCTGGAGAAAGAAGCATCTGGATCCTGAAGTTCTTGATCTGATTTCTGAGATTCTTCTGTGCTTTGCATCCCTCTCTAATTTCTACTACCACCGCCGTGCTGGCAGCTCTGGCTCAGACAGAAAAGACCTTTCCACTAACTCCCCACTGTAAAGCCAAGTTGAAGCTGAAATTAAAAACAATGAAAATCAATAGGCCTTTACTTAACACTGGGGAAAAGAAACAAATAAATAAACAGCACCGAGATATCAAAACTTCATCTAAGAAGCCTGCTCCATCCACATGGAACCCCCGGGAAAAGGAGTTCATGCCTGGCTCCTTCTCTTCCTAGGTCCTGGTTTCCTTTGGCTTAGCAGATGCTATTTGCATCCCTGCTTATTATTTGGACTCCTCAAAGTCTAGACAAGGAGATGGAGACAGATTCTCCTTGGATCTGGTATCTGCCATCTCAAGTTCAGCCTTCTGTATTAGAAATCACCTCTTTTCCAAGCAATTGAAAGTGATTGACTTTCCTCCTTGGGCTCTAACTTCTTTATGGCTTTTTTTTTAGCATGGATCAGGGAACACTGTGGTTACCTTGCCAGAAATCAAGTCTGGACCCTGCCATTAATTAACAGCACATGGTTGATCCAGGCATTTAAGTTCCTTGAGTTTCTTTTTCTCTGTTGGTAAAATTAGTGGTTTGAATTGGAAGTTTGCTTAGTAACATTTCTGATCTTTCTATAATTCTAGGGCCATCCATCAGCATGACAATTTGTTCATGATATATGTTTTGCTAGGGCAGTAATGCACTGAGGAGAATTTCCTGTACCGAAAATGTCAAATCTAAAGGAAGGGGTAATGTCAAAGTTCAAAGTTCCCTTTGTTTTAAAAGGACAACGTAGGTGAGTAATATCTATGCTCCTGGCTTCCTTATCTCTACCTACATAATATGTAAAGCACATTAGGACTAATCCAGGAGACCTTTCTATCTTTAGCAAGCTCAACTGCATATAAACATACCTTGGCTGGCATAAACACAAAGGTAGAGCAGTCGGCTTCTCCCTTAGTCCCAGCACCCAGCTCCTGAGCCATAAAATGATAAACTGGATTTAAAAAAGCCTCATGTCATCAAACACTTTCCCAACATCTACCATCAATGGCCTGGGATCATTTATCAAAGGGCACTGGCAGATGTATGAATGAAAATCTCAGCTATCCACTTGTACTTACAAGAAGTGCACACTTTTGAATATGACAACAATGATGATAAGGCTCAGGTTCAAAGAAGAAAAAGATCCCCAAAGAAATAACAAAATGGCTTGAAATGACTTCATTGAAATCACAACATTTATTAATATGTTGGAGTCCATGCTATTGGCTTGAAGTTTTTCATCATTAAAGGGACTAGAGTATTGGATGCTTCTCCTCTAGCAGGAAGTGTGGGAAAGCTGAACCTGGAAAAATGGATATCACAGAGCCAAGATGGAAAGTCTTCTCATTAAGAATATGGGAGGGTCAAAACTCTACTCCAATGGAGAATCAAAGCAAGAGACCAAAAAGGTCAGAAGACAACTATTCATACAAGGGTACAGACAAAAGGAATTTTAAAAAGTAGGAAGAGATGAATGCTGGGACCACTACAGGAGATGAGAGAGCAGAAGGTCAGTGTGGCCAATAACAAGGAGAAATCTTTACTGTCTGAGGTCAGATATTAATGCTGGTAATGGAACCATCAAACATTCTTTGAATCAATCCAACCCTCCAGAAAGAGACAATGGACATATGTTTTCTTGGTTTCATGATGTCAATAGCTACCAAATGAATTTGGTTTCTATCACCTATTGCATAATATATTAGTTCTGTATTACTGACTAACAATCTACAATAAACGTAGCAGCTTAAAGCAACACACATTTATCTCACAGTGTCTGTGCATCAGGAGTCCAGGCCTGGCTTTGTTTGGGCCCCTGCTTCAGAGTCTCCTCTATAAGTTGCAATCTGATGACAGCCAGGGCTGCAGGTTCACCTCAAAGTTTAACTGGGGAAAGACCCTCTTCCAAACCCACTGGTGGTCATCAACATGCAGTTTCATATTGGCTGTCAGCTGGAGGCTTCCCTCAGTTCCTTGCCATTTGGCATCTTCCAAAGTGCAGTTCACAACGTGAAACTTCTTCGCAGCCAGCCAAAAGAACGTCTCCTCACCAGGCAGTTGTTACATTCTCATGTAATATAGTTATATATAGGCAATCATGTATATCCCGTCACTTTTGTCACATTCTATTGGTTAGAAAAAAGGTACAGGATACTCCCACACTCAAAGGGAGGGGTTCATGCAAGGGTGTAAGGGTGTGAGATCACGGAGGTCACCTAGGCGTGTGTCCACCCCACATAGGTAGAGCCTCTTCTCGGTGTTGAGTCTCAATTCTACTCTTCTGTTTACCTTGAAAAATAAGCAATGGCACTTCAGCATTGTCAATGGATTGCATCGTATAAATGTGGACAGGGCAATGAGGTCTTCTTGTCAGGCCAGGGTTGATGGGACAAGGAGGTTTATCTCTTATGCTGGCTACTGCCTGAATTTCCTTTCCCCAGAATCAAAAGCTTCCTTTGCCTGAATACTCAGGAATCTTGAACTAAAAGAAATGAGGTGGGGGATTTAACAAGGAAAAGTGTTAGGATCTACATTTGGGTCTTCAACTGCACAAGTTGAGACAGAGCCTGGTAATAAAAGCTTGAGAATGAGACTTAAGGGATTTGGTTAATTCAGTGTGAGTCAGCAGTGTGATATGGCTGCCAAGAATAGTGAAGGCAATTGTAGGCTGTGTTAAATTTAGTAAAATGAGCCTAGGTGGAGGGAGGAGATGACCCTTCCTTACTTTGTCCTGATCTGACCACACACAGAGAAGGGTGCTCATACCAGATCTCACATTCTAAGAATGACATGAATAAATGAGAGCATCTCCAAACAAGAAACCCCAGGAGGCTCAGGAAGTTGCAACCATGAAAGATAGCAAAACGTGTAAGGACTAGGAATATTTAAGCTATAGATATAAAATCCTAAAGTGGATATTGCCACTATTGTCAAAAAGCTAGATATTATCATATGGGTGAGGGAGGCATTACATAGATTTATATGAGACCCCAGGAACTGAAACCCATAATGGAGAATTCTGGAGAATAAGATTTGTGCTGAGGATGAGAAAATGTTTTCCACAGACACAGCTGCCACAATAGAGAATGATTCTTTGTCATTAGAGGTCTTCGCTGAGTCATTCACATATTCAACATTTATTAGTTCTTACTGACTGCCAAAGATCAAACTAAGCAGAAAACCAGTGAAAAATATACATTCCCTGCCTTCAAGGAATGTATTTTAAAGACAACAAGTAAACAAATAAATTCAATGAATGACTGGAAGTGATAAGTCCCAATGTAACCCTTGCTGAAGCAGTCAACAAACCAAGTCCTCAGACATTTACTTCTTACTTATGTCACATGGAGAAGGTTTCAGCTCAGTTGTTGGGTGTCCATGACTATTTATTCTGGGAACCAAGCTGAAGGAACTTGGGACTGGCTGTTCTCCAGGCAGAAGAGTAGAGCAAGAAAGCTGATGGAAACTTGTGATGCCTTTGAAAACTGCGTCTCAGACACAGCTAATGACGTTATCTGTTCACATTCCATTGTCCAAAGCATATCACATGGCCAAGCCCAGCATCAATGGACAAGCAAGAACTTCTTGCCACAGAGGAGGCAGCAAGTCACAGAGCAATAGGAAGTAGTTCCAATTCTCTTTAGGAATGCAGAGAGCAAATGACAATAACAAATAGCGTAATCTTCTACCATATCCTTAGAGAGATCGTTTCAGTGCTGTGAGGGTTGAGAGAACAAAATATTTCTTTCCTCTAGAAGAAACAAAGAAGTCTTCTGTGGGAGAGGTAACTCTTTAGAAGGTGCTTCAAGATTGGAGAAGATCATTCTTGACCATTTTGAACCTGTCAGTTTCTTTTTCTAAGTCACTCTGTTGTAAGTAGGATGGTTTTCTTGCTTGGGGAGAGAGATGAAAAAGTAAACAATTAAACTTCCATTAAGTTCAGAAATCTACTGAAATTTAAATGAGGTAAACAAAATTTAACAGCTGAGAAACTGCAAGTAAGGAGAGCTAACCTAATCCAGAACGAAAGGAAGTGAGCCAAGAAAAAATAAAAAGGAGCACAATTTAATTAAAGGACCTAAAAGGAAGACATTAGTAAGTGCTCTCTGTGAGAAATAAAAATGAAAGCTTGCCTGTCATTTTTTTATTGCAAAGACTTAAAATATGGCACTTCTCATGTTTCCTTTCCCCTAAAATATTTTTTTTAATCTAGCTGTGAAAATTCCACAAATGGAGAAAGAAAAAAAAAAACACAAAAAACAAAAAACAAACAGGCTGATTACAGCTTGTTTGTTGTTTGTTTATAAGCAATCCTTATTCCCTTGACCACCAGAAGCAATGCAATTGTTGATTGGGTAAAAGAGAAAAATTGTCCCTTTTTCCCAAAGTGTGACTGGTGAACCAGAGGAATGGTTTGGTTGTATGAGGCAAGGATGGGCCCTTAGCTTAAAACACTTCATTGCTCACGTTTCATGTTCTTTAATTTTTAATACATTTTATTCATTTCATTTCTGTGTTCAGGGAGGTTTTATGTTTGTATGTTTGTTCCTCCTGGTGCAAAATCATTCTTTAAAAACTTTTGGAATTAACATGACGAATGTGAAGCACAGCATGCACTGACTGGGGGAACGGATGTTCCTTTTGTAATTTTCAATTTGAAATAGCTTTGTT
The DNA here is from genome assembly GCA_004026745.1 of Myrmecophaga tridactyla. Lineage (NCBI taxonomy): Eukaryota > Metazoa > Chordata > Mammalia > Pilosa > Myrmecophagidae > Myrmecophaga > Myrmecophaga tridactyla. The sequence goes on along the minus strand of PVIY010001698.1, from coordinate 18,502 downwards.
CTTCTTAGAGGAGAAGGCATTATTTGAACAATTTTAAAAGTAGTAATGGTTAAAAAGAAAAAAAGCAAAAATAAAAGAAAGAAAAAAAAGTAGTGATGGTAATAAAATGACAGCACCATATCCCTTTTGAGCTACCACTGAGGCCCAGCTATCTGATTAAAGGTGAACATGTTGAGTTTTAATGCTTCCAGGCATGAGAAACCACTGTTTTTCAAGGGAGATCTGATGAATGAGAGTTAAAAGGCTGGGCCCAGTTCTGGCTCTACGACCTGCCAATAGCTAATAATAAGAAGAGCTAACATTTATTGATATTTCTTGGGCACTATGCGTCAGGTGTATGTCTAAGCTTTTACATGTATTAACTCATATAATCCTCCTTACAACCTGATGAGGTATTATTATTATTCTCATTATATATATATATACCATATATATATATATATATATATATATATATATAAAAGCTGAAGCTCAGAAATTCTAAACAACTTTCCCCAAATACATAAAGACATTCTATGAATCAATGAGAAAAAGACAAGCAGCCCAATAGAAAAATGGGCTAAAATCGTAAATAGGCCCTGCATGCAAAAGGATATCCAAATAGTTATGAAATGTAGGAAGAGTGCGCAACTTCATTTGTCATGAAAAAATCCAAATTAAGACCAAAATTATACACAGCTACATACTGAATAAAATGCCAACAAAAAAGAGATGGATTGGACTCCACCAAGCACTGGCAAAGAAGCAGAGCAAAGAATATTCTCACACGCTACGGTTGGGGGTGTGAGTCAGTCCAACCTCTTTATAGCATTAACCACTCAGCACTAACCACTCAAGTTGGGCTTTTGCGCATCCTGTGATGCAGCAACCCTGCTCCTAGATTATAGGAGACTGAAGAATGTACCCCAATTTAGACATGTTCTCAATCTTAATCCACATTCCTGTGGGGGTGAACCTATTGTAAGTAGGATCTCAAGAAGATGTTTTATTTACGTGTGGCCCAACTAAATGAGGTTGGTTCTTAATTTGGATTACTTCAGGTTTTATAACCAAGAGTGAGAGAAAGCAGAGAAGTCCAAAGCTGGGAGTAAAGAGAACCCATAAAAGAAAGAAGAGGACATCACCATATGACATGAGGCAAGGAAACAAGTCAAGGAACTCCAGCAATCACTGGCAGCCAACACCAGAATGTTAAAGACTTTGGGGCAAAGGCACCGACTTGCTGATGCCTTGAATTTGGACTTCTGGCATCAAACCTGTGAGTCAATTAATCCCCCTTATATAAGTCAACCCATTGTGTGATATTTGTCATAGACGCTCACGCAAATGAAGACTAGAGTACACCAAACATGAATGCTTGCACTTCTTCACTGAAGGACATGCATAAAAATGTTTCTAAAAGCATATTTTGGATAGTCTGAAGAGTCTGGAAACAACCCAAATATCGTTTCCAGTAAGAAGACTTGTACAGTATAATACTATTCAGTCATAAATATGAACTTCAGCTATGAGCAACAAAATGGATGTCTCATACGCATAATGTTAAATAAAAGGACTGAGACAAATGAAAATACACTGCATAGTTCCATCTAAGTACAGTTTCAACATTCACAAATTAAACTTTAGCACTAGAAGTCAGGATTGTGGTGACATTGAAGAAAGAGGGAGGGAATAGGTGATTATAAGGAGACATACTGGACTTTCTGGGACAATGCCAATGGTTTATACTTTGCCCTGGTCTACAAAGAAAAACCTTTCTGTCTATCTTGTACCCACTTCCTTATTCCTAATTCCAGATAAAGGGAGGGTTGTTCTATTCATCGCTCTTCTTGGGAACTCTACATAAATCAGCCAAGATTTTTTATTTGTTTGCTTTCTTCAGAAAGTAAATATTCAAGTATTGCACATTAATTGATTTGTCTTAAGTGAATGATCCTGTTTCTGCTTGTAACTTCCTAAGAAATTCAGAATCTAAGAATACAATAAGTACTATGTTTAATAAAGCTAAACATAAACTACTTTAAAGGTTAAAGACTTAAAAATGCTCTAGAATAACAAACTGGCAATTTCAATTTCAATTTTTATATCACCTAATTATTTACTCAGTATTAATACAGAAATTGCCTTTGGGTAGTGGAATTATTGGTTTTTTCTTTCTTCTTCTTTCTAATTTTCTTGCAATTTGTCCAATTAGCTATGATGAACAAGTATTACTTTAAAATGAAACAAATAGAAAATAAACTTTTAAAATTCAGCTTAACCCTTGAACACCTGGATATGGAGTTTTAAAAACATGTGTCTTCTCTTTTGTAGCAGTCTGGCCTGCAAATGCTTTCTTCTCCCACCATACTTTCAGTAGATTCAATGGAAAATAAGATCACTTCTCCCACTTTTACCATTTGGGACTCCTCTTTAAAATGAAGCCCATACTTCACAGATGACTTCTCAGATCCCACCCTCTTTGTGAAACCTTCCCTTTTGGCCAGCCAGCTGGGATCTGACCCCTTCCGTATTCTTAACTCTTGATTTATAATAATCTTGTTTTTCTAAATACAGCAAATATTTTGAGGGTTGGTACAATGCCTAGCACACTGTGTTCACATCTGTTGGTTGATTGAATGATTTGCTAATGGATAAATGCCTGCCTCAAATTTCTGTTTTATGTGTCTTCTTACATACAAGTATTCCCATATCTATACATACACACACACACAGAAGCAGATGTATGCATGTATATCATAGGAAATTCTGCCTTAAATTTTGATTCAGTGTTTTTACTTTCTTTTTCCTGCAGAGGTAAGGCAAAAGTTATACGTTAAATGTTATAAAATGTGACTTCACAGTGCTATTTCAAAGATTTTAAGAAATAATATACTGGATTTCATTAAGTACAAGACACAGTTTTTAAAATTTAGGAAATTAGGAATATCTCCCCCCAAAATTGATGGCAACACATGTAGTTATCACTCAAGTAACCATTGTGACACAGATGCCATTGTCTGCTCATGTGTGAACGTGTCTGCTGTGCAGGTGGACTCTATAATGGCTCCCAGGGAGCCTCATCTCTGCTTTTCAGACCCATGAGTCTCTCCTTGAAGGAGCCGAGACTTCATGACTTACTTTAATATGCAGAATAAGGCAAACACAATGGGATGTAACTCTGAGATTAGTTACCAAAAAAACAAAAGACGGCTTCCATTTTTTATTCTTTCCTGCTCTCTCCAATGCTCATGCCAGTGCAACAAGTTATCATGTTACAAACTGCTCTATAGAGAGGCCACAAAGCAAGGAACTGAGAAAGGTCTCTGGTCAATGACCAGCAATAATCTCAGGCCCTCCGTCCAATAGCCTACGAAAAACTGAATCCTGCCAACAGCCATGCGAGTGAGTTTAGAAGCAGTTGGTCTCCAACATGAGTCTCAAGAGGACTGCATCCTGGTGGACACTTTGATTGCAGGCTGCTAGAGACCCAGCTGAGTGTGCTTGGATTCCTCAACATCAAAAACTGTGAGATAATAATTGTTGCTTTAAGATGTTAATTTTGGGGGCAACTTGTTATGCAGTAATAGCTAACTAATACACCCATACTAACTTCTCTTCAATTGGGTTATTAAGATTATTGGAAATGCATATCATGAACATTATTGTCATTTAGGCAGCTTCCTCTCCCCCCCCCAAAAAAAACAAGTAAATTAATATTTGGCATTGGAACAAAGAGATAGTGTGTATGCAAAAAAGATAGAAACAGTGTTTGGAGGCATAAATATGAGTTTATGAAACCAATGCCCTTATTTGGAGCAATAATCACAATAATTTATATCTATATCCTTACAAAGCAACATCATGAGCTTTATGTGACCTGGGAAGAATAATCACAACGAGATGAAATTGCTGTACTTTTTGTAACTGAGATGTGTGCTAAATGATGGCCTATCCCATAACTAGCAATGCTACCAAAAACAGGAGAGATTACCATAATTATCAGAATAGATGTAAGAATGTCAAAGCATTGAGAGGCAGATATGGTCAATTTATGCATCACACAGAACTATCATAAAAACATGTGTCACTGTTTAATTGGCAGCATTTTGTTTTCTTTCTAGTGGCATACAAAATAATTATGCATCATAAAATTGAAGGTATCTTAGTTTCAATGAAAAATATTTACAATCTGTCAAGCTACTATTTTTTAAATGTAATAGGAAAATCTTCAGGAGGAAATCATCCCATATCATTCCAACCTGAGAGACTTGGTCTATTTTTTATGTCACAATTTCAGAGACGAAGGAGTTATTCTAATATGTTCCCAAATCACTTAGCCACCTCTTTAAATGCTTTTAATTTTCTTCTTCCCAAAGATGAAAGGAAAGGGTGTTTTAATTTTCTACTGTTGCCATAACAAATGATCACAAATTTAGTAATTTAAAATGATACTGTTCTCTTACAACTCTAAAATGATACTCTTCTCTTACAACTCTGGAGGTCAGAAGCCCTAAATAGGGTTTCACTGGGCAGAAATCAAGGTGTTCACAAGGCTGCATTCCCTCTGGAAGCTCTGCAGATCAATATTTCTTTGCCTTTTCCAGCTTCTAGAGACCTCCTGCATTCCTTGGCTCCTGGCCCCTTTTCCATCTTCAAAGCGAGCAGCCTCACATCTTCCCATCTCTCTCCCTGATGCTGAACTCTGCATCAGCCACCTCATTCCTTCTCTGACTCTCTAGCTTCCCTCTTTCTCTTTGTGACTACATTGGGTCCACCTGGGCAGTATAGGATATTCTCCTCATCTCAAGATCCTTCATTTAACCATATCTGCAAAGCCCCTTTGAACATCTCAAGTAACATATTCCTGGTTTGTGGGATAAGGACAAGGGAATTTTATGGGGGAGGAATTGCTCTGCATACCTCAAGGAGGAATGATAGGAGAGTAATGACAGGGACTTTCCTAAAAGCTTTGGAATGAAGAATATGCCACCACTGTGAGTGGAGAAGAGTAGGCACACTAGCGAACAGACTGATGAGCTCTGAACAAGGAGCACCTCCAGTTCTTGATTATTCAAGAGGCCATGGGCCAGCTGTTGAATGGACTTGGAGGGGTAAAGACTCATACTTAGGTTCATCTGACCTCAAACACTTGCTCTTTGAAAACTCTCCTTTGCTGTTGTAATTTTTCCAGCAGCAGCAGTGGCTTCTGGGGCAGATTCCCTCTGTCTATGAGAAGAACTCTTCCCTTAAACAGTTATAATCCAAGGGTTATTCAGCATGCTTCAAAAAACGAGTTTTCTTTTTTCTTTACTTTTTTGTTCTAAGGAAGGCTGTACCATTTGATTTCATTGTCTTTTTTGTTTCATTGTCTTTTATAATAACAACACACAAGCATTCAGTGTGTCCTGTGTGCCAGGCACTTCACAGGTAATAACATGAGAAGAGTGCCATTATTATTTTCTACATTTTACACTGCTAGCAACGGAGGTCAAGTGACTTGCATGAAGTCACAGAACTCACAAAACAGAGCTGGGATCTGAACCCCAGCAATCAGGTCAGGGAGCCTGCCCTTCCGGGTGACTGATGTCTCCTGAATGTCTATTTTGAAGGAGTTTCACTTGCCATTCTGTTTTTAAATCTAAGTCTATGAACACAATAGACTTACAATTTCTGCAGGGGAGGGGGAGGGTCGGGGAGGGGCATAGCCATGGTAACAATTAGAGAACAAGACAGCACAGGATGGGTGCTAATTGTGGGCACGAGATAAATTATTTCACAGTCAGGGAAGAAAAGGATCAGGGAAATTAATCAGTTCTTAGATTTTAAAATGGCATCAGAAAATGACATCCCTCTTCCATGACCATGCAAGAAAGATTAGGGCAGGTTAGAAATCAGTGCCTCCTTTATTACCAATAGAAACTAGGTTGGAGAATGTACTACATGAACAGCAAGAAGTCTGCTAGCTAAACTGCAGAACTGGACATACTTACTCTGGGAGGAAGAGGCTACCCCAAAAGGTGAGGGCCCCAGAGAAGCAGTGGAGAAACCTAGCAAGATGGGTGCTCTTTTTCCAAGAGGAAGGAGGTTAGACTTGCTTGGCACATCCACAGTCTTTCTTCTCAAATTTGCCAGTCAAATAAGTCCTTTCATCTCTCCAGGTGGGCAGATTGTCCCAGCCAAGTTGGGAACAGATCCCAGGAACAGGTGGGTCTAGAAGATTGAAGAGTAGACAGAGAGCTGGGGGAGGGCATGATAACCCTCCCTCCAAAGGGTGCACCACCTTTCTGATTTTCAACTCCATGAGGACTGGATGTGGTCTCCTGCTGACTTCTGTATCTCCAGGGCTATTCGCAGTGCTCACCAGAGCACAAGCGCTAAAGAATTACCTGCTGCTTGAATGAATGTATGGCCATGGCCCCAGCAGCTGAGATCGAAGTAGCACACTGAAACCAAAGGCTCCAACATGAGACAGTTTGCCAGGACTTGTGTCTCCATAACTGCTTTGATATTTAAGGGCTGTTCATATGTGAGGAGAGAAAAACAATTATACTAAAACCGAGATTTTAAGCCTAGCATTTTCTTTTGCCAATTAGTGTACTAAATGCAATTATAACAATATTACAGATATTGGATATTTAAATACCTTATGGATAGTTAAACTCCTAAAACGTAAGTACATTTTCAAGGCAAGAAGAAGCAGCCATTCTCCTCTCCTTTCTTTGAAGTAATAACATGGAAAACACTGGAGCCCTGTTTCTAGTTTTATAAAGTGAATACATGCAGTTATGAGAGGAAGGAGAGAATTATGCCATGGGACAGGAAAGGGCATGAAAGGACTTGACTTAAACCTGGCTCTTTCAGAAAGTTATTTAACTTCTCTATGTTCATATGCAAAATGGGGATAAAAGGAAAATGTATTCAAATCTCCTAGCATGCATCTACGTAATAAATGCCATTATTATTATTTATCTCTGCATGCTTCTCCTTTGTTTCCCATACTATTCGAGGCTATTTCTAATTTTGTAAGAAAATAGCCCTTTTTACAATCTTTTTAGAATTTAGTTTACAATAAATATTATTAGACATATTGAGATATGGTAACTTGATCATTTTAAACATAAAATGCTTTTTCTTTCATTCAAGAACTATATTATCTGGGCTCCAATAACTATGAAATAGTTATTACTACCACAAAGGAGAAAAATACATCTTGCTATCTCTTATAAGTATCATTGAAGCCCTTTTGTTAGAAAAGTGTTCCAAAAACCTGTGAAAAGGAAACTCCAGCATCTTTCAAGAGACTTCTTGTAGCTATGACTCTACTTTAAATCTGGAATCAAAACAAGGCTTAGAAGGGAGAAGCAGCAATGTCAGTCTTCAGGGAAAATAGGACGTCAATCAAGAGGGCTCCAGCAGGAGTTCTATGAGAGGAGAGCTGCTAGAAATACCACGTGCAGCCTGAAACAGAAAATTCAAAGTAGGATGTGAGTATTTGAGAATCGCAGCCCAAACATGCCTTTAACCTTCCCACTATACAAGGAAACAAAGCTCATGAGAATTAGCAGACTGAATTATAATGTTTCTGTTCATGCATGCCTACGAGCTCCTTGGGGAAAAGGATTGAGCTGTCATCTTCACCATCAATCTCACCTCTATACTGAGCACAGGGGCTATTATATGGACATGTCCAGTAAATGTTGGTTCAACTGAACTGATGGGCCAGGGAAAAGAGGAAGAGGAGGTTAAACCTCATGCACTTTTGAGTAAGACCTAAAAGGGAAAATCAACAAGACCTGCTTATCAAAGGACCAGTCAGCATTAGTCCCAGTAAACTTAAAATCAAAGAGAATGCCACAATTTCCCAATGTTCTGAAGATATTCTGAGCTCAAGAAAGTCCAGTAATTTTAACAAGGGGATCACTTCAGGCTTGCGATATTGCAATTTTTGTCAGCACTGATGTGTGCAATTTGGGGCAAAATTTGATACCGCATCAACCATAAAAGCTGTATGTTGTCTATAGCTGTTTACCCAACACAACAACAAAAGGACTGTAAGGTAGCTGTATGAATTTAATATACATCATCTGAATCAACTAAACATCTATTTTCTATGTAATATTATCATCCACACAGGGATGACCTGACCTATCCATTAAGAGCTGTGGGCTGCAGTGCCTAAAGCCCATGACACTTTTAGGGCCTCTCACAAATGTTTAATTTATTTTAAATCAGAAGCAAAAGAAGAAAAGAAAAGAAAGAGTGAACTTTAAGGTCAAAAAAGCTTTTAAATAAATAAGACTAATATATTCATCTTTGCAACAAGGTAGTCATAAAATATAAATTTTATTTTATTTCTTGCATGAAGTAAGGAACCCACAAAGGCAAAAGTGCCTAAGGCCCAGGAAAGTCATAACTCAACCTTACAACCACACATAACAAAAGCAAATCTGGGAGGTCAGATATCACTTTAGGGGAAGGGGCAGCTTGAAGGTCTAAGAGCAATACTCAGGCTTATTTTAGCACCTTTTTTCTGGAAGTCTAAGGTGACTTCACAAGTTCACAATAAAATGTTTGCTTTTTTTAAAAAAAGCACATCTGGGGTCATGAAGAAGATAAAAATCCTGCTTTCGAACATAGTATCAAATAATCCCCTAGAAGGGATGGGTGAATTGTTTTCAAGTGTACCACACACGTATATATGCATATGGAACAGGAGTTGGGACAGGCTGGTGGGTGAGCAGCTGAGTTGGAAGTTTTCAGTATCCTCCGTGTTTCTAGATATGACCCTCATTTTCTCTCTCACAAGCAGACTGCTCCAGCTAATTAGCAAATCAAAAGAAATAGAAACAATTCTAGACCTCAGTGCAATCAAATTAGTGGAGTTATTTGAGGATACCATTTTCACACAGTGTAATCATGCTCTCTTTGTTTTGGTCAAATGATGGAAATTATCTTTCAAACCCAACGCCCCAACCTCTGCCCAAGTAATTCAATGGATTGTGGCATTTTATATCTGCTCTTAATCAGTTTTACAGATGATCTTTTCTATGAAGACAGAATGCACTTTGGACAATTAAACAATACCCATCATGCTTCCCATACAACAAGGACCTTTTAAAAATACATTTGACTTTTAAGGTGATTCAGCAGTAAGAGCCTTTAGTGTGCCATCTAAATCAGGACTTGGAAAGTTTATTAAAATTGGACTTTTAACCTGATCCCAATTGCCTCTGCTTATAAAGAATCCCATCGGACTCCTTAATATTCATGCTATTAACCTGGAAGTTACAAAAGGCCATTAAGGGAGGAAAGGGCAGTCCAACAGATAAGAGGTACAGATAATATCACATTGTGTCCAGGCAGGTAGAGTGAGCTTGGATCATGGATATCTTCTGAAAAAGGAAGCTCACTTGCTTTCTCTCTCTTTCACTTCTCCCCTCTCCTGACCTCCTCTCTTCCATCACATATTCGGGGGAAAAGATACATATAGCCATAAACAACAGCAGCAAACATGAGCAAAAACATTCAATTACAAAGAGCACTAGACCAGGAGTCTAGATTTTCCTAAAAGGGCAGCTACTTGGGTAAATCAGTCTCCCCTCTGTTGCTATAACTAGTTCCAATTCACCAAACTTATGACCTTAAACTTCAGCATCTTTTCTGGCTTGATTATAAAATGGGGAAGTCTGGGCTAATGATCTCTAAGATCGATTACATTTTGGAGTCAGATAAGAGACCAATTTACATCAGTCCACTTATTACTGTCAACTTCACAAGTCATTTAACGTGTCTAAGCCTCAGTTTCCTCTTTTATTCTAAGAAATCTGGCATAAAAATGAAACGCGCAACTCATGTTCCGTTTTTTCTCCTTATCTGGCATGCAAGCCTTCAATAATTCTTGGCTGGTATAATTACTAATCATAGATCTATTGTTTCCATTTCCACTTCACTTCTTCAGACTTTATTTTCTACTGAACAAAATTTATAGCCTGAGTGCCAACAAGCTTCTGTAAATGTTGGCTGTGGGTGTTAAGTTTGTTTCTTCTTGAGATAAGATTCTCGCTTAGGACATGGTGAGATCCTAACTTTCCATCACTCCCACAGTACCTGGTAAAGTGCTGAACATATAGTAGATGCTCAATAAAGACTGTGGAATCTTAGAATATGAGCGGATTAGAGATTACGTACTAAAACCCTATCATTTTGCAGTTGGTCACACTGAGGCAAAGAGTCTAAGGCCACCCAATTAGTAGTGACAGCCACTTTTGCTGTTGAATTCCATTGAGTCTCCTAGAGTCACCATTCCTACATTGCCAGGTTTGAAACGGAAATATGTTTGATCTAAACTGTGACTCCTTAAAGGCAGTTCAGCTCACAAACTATTTGGAGGACAGAGTGTGTTTCAGATTCCATACAGGATTCTGAAGAGTGATAATTAAGACATGGTTCCCACCCTCAAGGCACTTCCATTCTCCCAGGGAAGTCAGATAACCAGGTAGGATTTTTTCTTAGGATGTTTGCATTGTTATAGAAAAGTAAAGCTCTGGTACTACATAAGCACCAGGAGAGGAGACGTAGTTCATGCCCAGAAGAGGTCAGGAAAGGCTGTTTGGAGAATAACAAATTCCTGGGCAAAGACATAAGGCTAAATAAGATCAAAAGAGCCTGTTAATATTTTCTTACCTGAATATAAGAATATTGACCACTGATCAATGAATGCTGAAAGCAAAGATTCAAATAAGCTAAAATCCCAGTCTTCAAAGTTTTATCTAGTTATTACTTGCAAGATCTGCTTGGAGTTACTTCTAGTGACACTTCGGTTAGAGACTCAGCGCTAGGGCCTGGGGTTCCAGCTACTTTCAAGGTCCTTTGGTGAGCTGCTAAGTAGCTCAGTTGACCTGCCTTTGGCTGTGCTGTGAGGAATGATTATGCACCCCTATTTCATCTTACAAATTAGATGTGAGATTCAGAGTATGTATACCAAAGCACTTAGAAGTCTTTGAAAAAGTAATCATACTAAATTAGAATATCAAAGTAACTCCCTGTTTTGAAGGACTCTTAATCTGTACTACATTTGGCTGTTAAGAGGCGCTTTATGACACTGGTAATTGGCAGGGCTTTATTTTAGATTTCCATTTGACCCATGAAACCTCAGACTTTACACAGCTTCACTGAGTGTGCGTGTCAGGGGCTGGGGGTGCGGGGTGGGGGGTAATCCTTTTAACGCTAATGCAAGTTTAGATTATTAAGGCTTGTCAAAGTGGGATTTTAAAGTAACTTTAAAAATATTTTCTTTCAACCTAAAATAGGCAATAGGCATGTCAACATCAGTTGGAACAGAGAAGTAGCCAGGGTTATTAAAACCTCTAAAGCTGAAGTTTCTAAAAGCAAGTCTGCCCTTGGCTTCCCAGGTGCTTCTGGCCTTATCGGACAATCAGAAAAACAAAACAAAACAAAACAATTTCATTCCTTTGTCTTCTAAAAAGGCTTCAGGTAGCATTTGCATGAGTAAAGGAGTCAGTTTTCCGTTGGAACTTTACTGAGATGGGAGAATATGGTTAAACCAAATGAAATCAATGGATGATTTCCGAAATGTAATTGATAAATTCGAAAATTTTCAACCATTCAAGATACAGAGGATCTACCCTAAATCTCACATACAGTAAGTTACTTTGATGCGTTCTTTTTTTTTTTTTTTTAACGTATCTATGATGACATGCTTTTGAGGGTGTCTTGTTTTGGCACACGTAAGCCAACAGCCTAACTTCTCCAAGGTTTCAACTCCGCGCCCCTCAAAATCTTAAATCTTAAACTACTCATTGCTGGCCAGGTTCTCCCACAAAACCTTCCAGCTTCTGGAACCTGGAGAGGAGGACACCCTGCTTAATTTCAAAGCTGACGTTTGCAATCTTAGTGCACTAGCAAAGGCAGAGCTAAATTCGTGTTCTCCTGGTAAAACAGCATCCACTCCCGGACCCGAAACCGAAGGAGGAAGGAGTGTTCAAAGCTAAGCGGCGCGCTTAGGAGCCGGCTCCTCCCGTGGATCCCGAAACAGTCCATCGCTGGCGGCCCAGCCCGACTGCGGTGCGAGCTCGGAAGGATGGCTCCCTCTGCTTCTACCGCAGCGCGGGGCGCACGGTCACCAAAGGTATGTCACCTCCCAGGAAGGGAACATGCGGTGCGAGGTCCCGGGGAACGTACGGAACTGGACGGGGGAGGGATGGGCTCTGGGCTAGGACTAGCCCTTCTCTAGCTGGGTTGAGGGAGGAGGAAGCAGATGTCCCCAGGTTTGCAGCAAAGGCAGAAGTACCTACTCACAGCCTGCTCCACCCTTCTGGCCGCTTGGGTCTCCTCCCCCTAGGCTGAAATCCCAAGAGCCGCCGCGTCGAATGGGCGGGACTGACTCGCCCCGGACACGCCCTTCTGAGCCTTAACCAGACCATGCCGAGCCGGGTCTCTCAGCGCAGAGAGGCGCTCCTGGTGCCCAGCGGACCGAGCTCCCGGCGCAGCACCAGAGCCGGCCGGGCAGCAGTGGGCGCTCGCGATCCTCTTCTGCCCAACTGCGCTCTCCCTCAGGGCCAGTTCTCCTCCGTCCCCTCCTCCAGCTCCCGCTCCTCCTCCTCCTCCTGCTCCTCCCTTCCGCGGGTCTGTGCTCCATCCACCGGCCAGCAAGGTCCCCGGCGTGCAGGCAGCCACTAGCTGCCGTCACCTCTGGGTCTCAGTGGGTGCCGGCTCCCCTTCTCAGCTCGCCGGTCTCGGACGCATCGAAGCTCCCCGAAGCTCTCTCCTCTCGCTGCCAGTGCTAGGCAGCGCTGCCCATGGCCCTGCCCAAGAACCCACTCCGGGCGCCCGACGGGCTGGACGGCAGCTCGGCTCAGGTCAGTGTCACGCGCGCGGGGCGAAGGCTGCCAGGCTAGGGAGTGGCGCCGCGGGGGGCCACCGAGGGGCCCTCACCTGGCTTCCCGGATTTAGGACAAGCTCAGATCCCAAGGTGAGTCACAGCTGGAGCAGGTGTAGTGCATGCAGGGGGAGCAAGGAAGGAGAAACCCGGGCTTTTCCCGTACTCATCTGCTCTGACCCCTTGCCTCTGGAAATCCTGAGAGACTGGTCTCTATGGGCAAAGATCCGGATTTCTGACTTGTAGTGAACTGTGTTTGTTTTTCGCTTCTGTCGGTCACTGCTTCCCCCCCCCTCCCCCCGATTCCCGGGGACTTGTGCGCGGCAGCGGGGTCGCAGCACTCGGTGGAGCCCGAATTCCACCCCGCGCCACCAACTAGGGCGGGGTACAGTTTGCAAAAGTCACTCCGCCTAAGGGGCATCCAGGTTGCGGGGGTGGGGGAGAGACGTTAGTCTATTTTGCTGATTGGAGCAGAGAGGAGATGGGGCATCTTTCGAACGGCGGGGATGCTCGAAAGTACAGAGATTAGAGTGACAGCCCGGATAGTAACCTCTTTCCCGAATGTCAGTTATACTCAGCTCTTGATTTTTCCATGTTACTTTTTACTTATTACTATTTTTTTTCCGCCGCGGTCTCTATTTCGGGCACCGTGGGTGGTGGCGGCGGAAGGGGGTGAGCGAAGGGAGGAGGGGCGCCAACTCTGGATGGGAGCGCAGCAACCCCTGCGCAGTACGAGAGGGAGCCCCGCCGAGCCTATCTCCAGGTGCGCTCTCCGAGCGAGGCGCGGACGGCGCGTTGCTCCCTCTTTCGGCCGCAGTCTGTCCCGGGAACCGGAGCGCCGACTTCCAGTGCTGGGCAGGAAGACTGACGGACGGTGGAATGGAAACGCCGGAGGGAGCAGAAGCAGGGGCGCAGGGAGGGGTGTGTGCTGGGTTCTGCCGTTTGTGGGCGTTTGATGCCCTTCACCTCGCCCCCTCCGCGCGGGCAGGCACGAGTCGCACATCCGGAGCCCGCGGTTGCATCTTTCCCCTCCGCCTTTCCTTCCCCACTTTGCTGGACCAGCCATAGCCGCCCCGTGTCTTTCGCGAATCTCGCTCTTCCTCCGCGTCGGGTATTATCTGCAGGTCATTTTTATCCACAACTTGTGCTAAAATGCTTTGGGGTTGGAGGAAATTCTGGGGAGGCCCCGGCAAATCCACCGCCTTTCGGTTGTATTCCCAGAAGCAGCTCCCTACTTAACCAGGAGCAGCCCAGAGGCAGGGAGAAAGACCGGGTTGCGAGTGAGCTCATTTCTCCTCCCGCTCCTCCCGCAGCCAGAGCTCTAGAAGAGAAACCCCATCACGACCCGCTGGGCTGCGCCGCCCGCCGCGGATCTGGGTAGCGGGTCCCGGGACCGGTTCACCAGCGCGCAGTTGCCGGCTGCTCTGCCGGCTGCTGTGGCTGCAACCCACCGCCTCATGCGTGGCCCTGCGCTCCAACCTGTGCGTTCTCGCTTTGGAGCCAAATCTCACTTTTTATTTTGGTCGAAGTGCGATTATCAGGTTCCACCCAGGTTTAATTCTCGGAAATCCATCTTTTTTTTTTTTTTAAAGGGAAGCTAGCCCAACTTCTGCCTCTCGGTATTTCTAAAACCCATCCATTGGCGTTCGGAGAATTCTTGTTTTCTGCTTCCCCTGTCATGATTGGATGCGATCAGAATGAGTCTGACCTAGTGAAATTCCAGGGGATGGAAACTTATTTCCAGTGTTTAGGTCCCCTTCCCCCACTCCAAGACTGCAGAAATAACATTTTGAAATGGGCCTTTGTGTTACATAAGGTTTCCTCCAGGCCTGGAATGGAAATACCATCTTCTGTGGGAGCCTTTCCCGGCTTCAGTTAGCCCATCCAAGTCTTTAAGTGGAGTTTGACTGGGATGGACAACTTCATGACTAAGCACTCTAAGTCAAAGCAGTTAACTGCGACAGCAGCATGGACAGTAGCATGGAATGATGGTCCCTTAGTAAGGTCTGCTGGGCTGTGGATCCAGGCTGGTATAAAATGCACTGCCGCTTTAAGATGGGAGAATTTGCTCTGAGAAACTGGTGAGAAAGTGGTACCTTGAACTTGAAAATGGAAGTCAGGAAAAGCAGAGGGCTCTGAGCTCTCTAGTCCATACTTCCAGTAAGGAGCTGTGTATCCTGTGACCTAAAGCAGAGCTTGTACAACGTGGATGCTTTGTAAACCTTTGTTCAGGGGAGTGGAGTTTGCTTTCCGTGGGCTCCTCAAATGTGGTTGGGCTTTGTGCTTTTGTTTCCAAAAGAAAAAAAATACTGGGAAAATTTCTTGGAGATCTCTGAAGGGAAAAGCAGTGTGGAAGTTTTTCTTGCCTTGCGTTGGCTAGAAGGGGGCAGAGCGATGGTGATGAAGATGGACTGGAGTGAACTTTCTTGAAGGTGAATGCTGCCTTCCACTGGCAAGGTCTTCTCCCCAGCTTGGCGCATACACACACACATTGTGGTGACATACACAGCGTGAGTAATGAGTCCTGTTCTAGTGAAGCTAGAGTTTGGAGGGAGGGGCAGTCAGACAGTAAAATGCATTGATGTCCTGATGGAAGCCAAGCCTGTGTCCAGCATCATGGTTCAGACGCCAGGTCCCAGGGTCCCAGTATGAAAGACGGGGTGGAAAGGTAAGAGCAAGGCTGAAGTGCAGCAACTTTCTAGCTGCTGCTTGCAGTGACTTTCCAGCTATTGCAGTAGGCAGTGTCTTTTTAGCTTGTCTCGGGAAGGATGGTTGTTCCCCATGAATTTGGCCTTAGTATATTCTCTGAACTCATAAAAGTGACCCAGTGCTTTCTCAGGAGACTGCCCTTTTCTGACAGAGCAATGGAAAGAATGCTAGCCAGATTTGGAGCCAGTTTCTTATGCCATGACCTTAGGCAAATCATTTTTCCCTCTCTGAGCCTCAGATTCCTCTTATGCCAACTAGAGATGGAAGGATTATGATAAGAAAGTGAGAAAATGAATATGAAAAGCAATCAACAATTCAAAACTGTTGGTGAAATTGTACAAGGTTAATTTGCCCTTCCTACAATTTCTATTTTATGTCTAATTTAATGTTCATATTAATTGAAGTTCATGTATGTCTGTGTGAATTGCACATGCTAAATATTAAAATTAAGGAACAGATTTTATGTAATCTGTTTTTGAACACTCCACCTGAATTCCACCAGCTCAGGTTTCACTGTCTTTCAGAATGATTAGTTCCTTGTGTTCTGGATCTGAGTTAATTTTTTAGAGTTGTCCCATCCACCCCCACCCCACCCCGGCCCGTCTCTCTCTCTCTCTCTCTCTTAGCTTAATGTATTCATATGTCTTAAGAAAATATATATTTGGTGCAAGGTCCCTGATATTTATTAATCGCTAAATGGAGAAAGTTGCATCTGAGCGATTCACTGGAGAAAAGTGATACATTTTCAGTTTCACAAGGATAGTCTGTCTCCGTCATCGAAGTCTATCCTCAGCCTAAAGCACTGGCTGACTATTGCACTTCAGGTGTTGTGTAAAATTTGTTCCCAGAACTGAGCAAATTGCCTGGTGCTGAGTAGATGTTTGATAAATATTGTTGGAATAAATGAATGAATGATTGAATCGGATCTTCACAGCAACCCTGTAGAGCAGATGGCATCATCTCTATTTTAAAAATTGGGAATCTGTAGATCAGAATACTTGATTAATTTTCTGAAGGTACAAAGGGCTCCAGATGGGAATGTGGGTCTGTCTGTTCTCATTCTGTTCCTCTGTGTTGTTTTTGGTACACTCTCTTCCATCTTCACTTAAAATCCTACCAACCCATAGTGGACTTCGTACTTGGGACACACACTCCCAACTCCCTCTGATGAGAGGGAGAGCTCTGTCTCCTTGGCCATATCACCTAGTCCTGGACAAAGGTGCAGTTGAATGCTAATCACCTGGGACCTGGAATTGTGAGGGACTAAATAAAGGACACAGGGACAGTTAAGAGTTTATTTACCACTCTAGATCTGAATCCAGTGGCGTCAGCTGCAGCGTCAGTGTCCCAGGGTGTGGTCCCAATGGGTCCCTTTCTGGGACGTGAGCTTGAGGCATTCCCTGTTGCACCATTTCTCCTTCCTTCCTTCTCATTTCCCAAACTTGGCTGTGACATTGTTTACAGCCATTGTTAAAAACAAATAAACAAACGAAAAAACCAAAAAACCTCAGAACCAGCAGGATTGGGACTGACATGACCCCCTCATCAATTCCTAGAGGTAACCCCCAGTCTTCAAGTAAATTTGTTTTCTCTCTGAGTTAGCCAGAATTGTTACACAGCTGATGTGCTGCTTCTCAGGATTCATCTTCAGCCTGCCTCTGCTATGAAACCTTCTCAGCTTCCTCCATCCTCAGGGAATTAAGTCCATAGCTTTTTCAGGCGGCTAGAATCATACTTACTGGGCTATAGTTTGTCAAATAGTTATGTGGTACCACTAGAGGTTTAGAAAAATGAATACATTATTCTTCGAAGGAATGGTCTGAACATAACAAAAATAGATCCCAGTGGGCACGTTTTATTCGACTTTTTTTTTTCTCCAAAACCATGTGCTTTGGAGTTTTCTAACAGGAGTGGCAAACTCAAAAGCCTTCAGCATTCAGGCAAGTACAGACCAGAAGAAAGCAGATGGTGGGGCCCCAGGGGTCACCTTAGCTCAGGATGCAGGAGGTAGTTGGGACCTTCGTCCCAATCTTGCCAGTTCTGAGGTTTTGTAGTTATTGTTTTTCCAAGATAGGCCATAAGTTCACAATTTTATGTGGATTCTCTTGACTTTTGAGTGCTGGCAGCTAATTCAATATTTATCAATAATACCATGTGGTCCTAGCAAAAATCCCTTCTGTTTCGGGCTCCCCATTCATGACCTTGGTTTTTGCGCAATAGAAAGAAAATTTGGTTGGTATATAAAGCCACAGGAGAAGCCCGTTACTCAAAATATCAAGGCAAGAGGGGTGAGTGTGTTGCACCAACAATATTCTGGTTACCGTTTACGTTTACGGAGACAACACTTGGAAACGTTGTTTTACCTTTTATTTGTGGTGCTCCTTCTCCCTGTTTTATTAAGAAGTTACAATGACCACATTTATTCCTTTAACACATGTTTATTGCGTTCCAACCATGTACCAATATCGTTCAACTCACTTGTGGGGAATAAAACAGATGGCAATTCTAGCTCTTGGGCTTATGTGTCTAGTGGAGGAGACAGACAAAAAAAACCACAATAAATGAGTACAATCTATCCTACGTTAGATAATGATATGCTAAGGATAAAAACAGAATCAGGGAAGGAGATAGGAAATGTTGGCTGGTAGGTGTGAAATCTTAGGCAGATGGCCAGGGATCAATTTAGTCTCTGGGTCAACCTAACCAAAATCAAGTTCCATTTATCGACACGAAAGATTTTTGGGCATGGATGTTCAGATCTTAGGTTTTATCACTAACCTAAGTATATAGGTTGCATGGGTAAATCCCTGATAGTGGGCTATAATCTTAAATAGAATGAAATAAGGATTAAGCAAGTTCATTGAATGTATACCATGTGCCAGGTGCTACCTTAAGTATTAAAATACATTGATG
>PVIY010001697.1:51272-142956 GCA_004026745.1 Myrmecophaga tridactyla | reverse complement strand
GATAATCCACTGTCATCCTCCAAGGCCCATCTGTTTTCTGCACAGGCCAAATAGGAGAGTTGAATGGGGATGTGGTGGGAATCACCATCCCTGCATCCTTCAAGTCCTTAAGAGTGGCAGTAATCTCTGCAATCCCTCCAGGAATCCAGTATTGCTTCTGATTTACTATTTTGCTAGGTAGGGGCAGTTCTAGTGGCTTCCACCTGGCCTTTACCACCATAATAGCCCTTACTGCATGAGTTAGAGAGCCAATGTGGGGATTCTGCCAGTTGCTCAGTATGTCTATTCCAATTATACATTCTGGAACTGGGGAAATAACTACAGAATGGGTCCGGGGCCCACTGGACCCACTGTGAGATGGACCTGAGCTAAAATTCCATTGACCACCTGGCCTCCATAAGCCCCCACTCTGACTGGTGGACCAAAGTGACATTTTGGGTCCCCTGGAATTAATGTCACTTCTGAAGCAGTGTCTAATAATCCACCAAATATCTGATCATTTCCTTTTCCCCAGTGCACAGTTACCCTGGTGTGCTGGTCTGAATCTGTGGTGGACCCCAGAAAAGCCATGCCCTTTGATCCTCATTCAGTATTGCTGGGTGGGAGCATTTTGATTGTTTCTATGACAATGTGACCCGCCCAATTGTGGGTGGTAACTTTTGATTAGATGATTTCCATGGAGGTGTGTCTCCACCCACTGAAGGTCGAGTTGCTTGCTGGAATCCTTTAAAAGAGGAAACGTTTTGGAGAGAGTCCCATTTTGGTAGAGCCACAAGAAAGCCAGCAGACGCCGCCATGTTCGCCATGTGCCCTTCCAGCTGAGAGAGAAACGTTGAACGTCGTCAGCCTTCTTGAACCAAGGTATCTTTCCCCAGATGCCTTAAATTGGGCATTTCTATAGACTTGTTTTAATTGGGGCATTTTCTCAGCCTTAGAACTATAAACTAGCATCTGATTAAATTCCCCTATTTAAAAATCATTCCGTTTCTGGTATATTGCATTCCGGCAGCTAGCAAACTAGAACAGATTTTGGTACCTGAGGAGTGGGGTGCTGCTGTATTTTGCAAATACCAAACATGTTGGAACTGTTTTTTAAATGGATAAGGGGAAGAATCTGGAGGAGTTGTGAGAAGCTTGATAGAGAAGGCCTAAAATGCTTTGAAGAGACTGTTGGTAGAAATGTGGACTCTAAAGATACCTCTGATGAGGCCTTAGACAGAAATGAGGCACGTGTTATTGCAAACTGGAAGGAAGGTGATCCTTGTTTTAAAATGGCAGATAATCTGGCAAAATTGATTAGTGGCTTTGGCTGGAAGGCAGATTTTAAAAGCCATGAATTTGGATATTTAGCAGAAGAGATTTCCAAATTAAATGTGGAAAATGTAGCCTGGTTTCTCCTCTAAGCTTATAGTGAAATGCGACAGGAAAGAGATAAGCTGAGAACTGAACTCTTGAGTAAAAAGAAACCAGAAATTGAGTCCTGGAAAATTCTGGGCCTCCTGAAAGGGAGACCCCAGAGAATAGAGCCCTGTGTGAGGATTTAACCAAATGTGAAACCAGTCTGCCATTTCAGAGAAAGTCAGGATCAGACATGGAGTTATCCAGGAAGGATTTGTGGAAACTCCTTATGTCTGATGGGCATGATCCAAGGCTACTCCATAAAAAGCCAACAAGAGTGCTGTGGGACCTGTATAAACAGAGCTGCTGCCAGTCCAAACTGAGGGGTTCAGAGAAGGGACACATTGGAGGAAAAATAACTTCAGAGGCAAAACCATGGAGGCTGGGGTCTGAAGTCAAGAAGCCTCGGGCCAGGAGAGCAGACCCACCCAAGCCCATGCAGAGGGTGAGTTTGCTCCAAAAGCAGAGGATGGGCCTTCCACCTCATTGCAGTGGAAGAGTCATGCCGCCTCAGGTCTTGGAGAGAGTGAAGTGCATTCCTTGGGGTTTGGGGAGAGCCTGACTGCCACCACATGGAGAGGTTGAGCGTGTGCCCCAGAGATGGCAGAGAGCCTGCGTGTATCCCCAATGCTTGGAGAGGGTGGAGCCTAGAAAAAGGTGGTCTCCCCAATGTCCCCCAAGGTTGTATTTGGAGAGAGGCAGGCCTCTGCATAGGCCCTTGGAAAGGGTGGTACTGCCACTTTCTAAAGCCCTGAGGATAAATGACTCTCAGACTTTGAAATCTAATGGACTTTGCCCTGCAGGTTTTCAAAACTGTATGGGTCCGGTGACCCCTGTGTTCCTTCCTCCCTATGGAAATGTGTATATGTATCCTATGAATGTTCCTCCTTTGTATGTTGGCAGCAAATAACTTGTATGAGTTTTCAAAGGTCCAGAGCAAATGGAGAGAATTTTGCCTTAGGACAGACCATTCCTGTAATTGACTAGATGAGATTTTGTACTGTCTCTAATTTGGTACTTCATTTGTATTGCTATTGAAAGGTTTAAGGTTTTCTGATGTTGTTATGGAATGAATGTATTTTGCATTTGGAAAGAGCATATCTTTTTGGGGTCCAAAGGGTGGAATGTGCTGGTCTGAATCTGTAGTGGACCCCAGAAAAGCCATGCCCTTTGATCCTCATTCAATATTGCTGGGTGGGAGCATTTTGATTATTTCTATGGAGGTGTATCTCCACCCACTGAAGGTGAAGTTGCTTGCTGGAATCCCTTAAAAAAGAAAACATCTTGGAGAGAGTCCCTTTTTGGTAGAGCCACGAGAAAGCCAGCAGATGCCGCCATGTTCGCCATGTGCCCTTCCAGCTGAGAGAGAAATGTTGAACGTTGTCGGCCTTCTTGAACCAAGGTATCTTTCCCCAGATGCCTTAAATTGGACATTTCTATAGACTTGTTTTAATTGGGACATTTTCTCAGCCTTAGAACTGTAAACTAGCATCTGATTAAATTCCCCTATTTAAAAATCATTCCGTTTCTGGTATATTGCATTCCAGCAGCTCGCAAACTAGAACACCTGGTAAAAGGCCATCCGTCTCCTTAGAGAAGGCTTGGAGAAAGATTTACAGTATAAATTTGTGGCAGTGTAACAGGATTCTCCCCCAAAGGGACCTGGCCTCCCCTTCATTCAAGGGGCTCTGGTTTGTAAATTGTCCCAAGTCTGGAAATTGATTAAGGGGCCGTGACTCTGTGTTTTTGTAATTCAGGTTAGACTTCTGTTCACTTGGCCTAGAACTGTTTTGTTTATACAGCTCTAAAAAGAATTTAGTAGACTGCCCATCTGCTGTATTTCTAGGTACCCCATGATTTACTAGCCAATGCCACAAATCTCTGTGAGTCATATAATTTTGACTTCTGTTTTGAGTTTACTGTCTATTATAATAGCCACATCTACCCTGACTTTGGTGATTAAGTGCGGACATCTGACTTCTGCCAACTCAGGATCCGGTCATCCCCATTGTGTTTAAGGATTCCGGCTCAGTTACAGCAGTTCCTACAGTAATATCTGACCTACAAAGAAGTGAAACTACAGAGTTCTCCAGGAATGATGGGCTAGTCTCACAAATTTATTTCTCACTGTTCTGGTAAAAGGTGCATCCTCCAGACATTCCTAGGGTGTAAGAGCAGGCTTTGCATGATAATTCCATTCTAACATTCCAATCTCTCTAAGCCTCTGGATCCCCTCATCTACATTATACCAGGGCAGTTCTGGCATTTCAACCTCAGGTAATGTCAGCTACTTTTTGATCCATGTTTCCAACCAACCAACCAACCATCCAAACTGTTAATACCTTTTCTAACTCCTTGAGTTATAACATTGAATGCAGAATCTCTGCTTAGTGGGCCCACATCAGTAAATTCAGCCTGATCCAGCCTTATATTCTTCCCACTGTTATCCCACACCCTTAAAATCCATTTCTACACATATTCCCCTGATTTCTGTCTATATAATTTGGAAAACTCACACAGTTGTTTTGGAGTATAATGTACCTCCTAATGTGTGATACTTTGTACCTCACTTTTAGGAGCCTGTTGGGACTTTAGTCTAGTTATAAGTCTGGAAGAAATGAGGGGTGGTGGGAATGGGTCATGAAAAGAATTAGAAATATCTTCCAAGCCATTTGCCTCAGGCCATTCATTTGCAGTTTCATCTGGTGAAACAGGATTAATCACTCTAGGACTAATCCCTTCAGGAGGAGGTTGTGTGGTCAACTCCTCAAGGCAGGCTGGAGGTGGGGCCACTATGTCCTCAGGGCAGACTATTACAGGGTTATCTAGAGAAGACTCAGCATGACCTAGGGTTTCAACCTCACCCCCGACATCATTATCAATCCATATGTCACCCTCCCATTTTTCAGGGTCCCACTCCTTTCCAATCAATGCCCTCACTTTAACGGCAGATACCATGCAACATTGAGATTTCAGTTTACGTTGTAAAGTTGTTACTCTAACAATAAGATTCTGAGGCTGATTTTCAGAGCTTTCAAGTCACTTATGGCTACAGGAAATAAGATTTTCCTTCAGGATACTCATAGAAACTTCTCCATCTGTCAGACGGCACTTAAGCTTCTTGTTTGAAACCTTAAGTCCATCCCTTTCACTCCTTAATGTATCCAGTGTATCTAACAACAACCAACCAACATCTCTATACCTCTTATTTCCACAAAACTCCATAAAGGTGTTAAAAACATTATCCCCCAGAGCCTGGCTTCATACAGGCAATGCATTAGGAGAACCAAATGGTGATATTTTGACTCTCTCTTTTGCCAACTGACTCCATGGATTGGGAGTGTCATTCCAGTTATGGGAATCAGAGCCCTTAGTGCTTTTGAGTCCAGTGAGAGTTGAAAACCATTCATAAAAACCCATTTTTAAGATTCTGTTTCTTAAGAACCACTCCTGGTACCAAGTTGTATTAGTTAGGGTTCTCTAGAGAAACAGAATCAACAGGAAACACTCACAAATATAAAATTTATAAAAGTGTCTCACGTAACTGTAGGAATGCAGAGTCCAAAATCCATAGGGCAGGCTGTGAAGCCGACAATTCCAATGGAGGATCTGGACAAACTCCACAGGAGAGACTCACCAGCCGAAGCAGGAACAGAGCCTGTCTCTTCTGAATTCTTCTTAAAATGCTTCCAGTGATTAGATTAAGCATCACTCATTGCAGAAGACATACCCCTTGGCTGACTACAAATGTAATCAGCTGTGGATGCAGCTGACGTGATCATGATTTAATTCTATGAAATGTCCCTATCACAGCAGACAGGTCAGCACTTGCCCAACCAGACAAACAGGTACCACCACTTGGCTAAGTTGACACATGAACCTCACTATGACATATGCCTAATTTCTCTTCTGGGAAATGCCTGTTGATATCTTTTGCCCGTTTTTCTATTAGGTTATTTATGCTTTTCTCATTGATTTGAAGGGGTTATTGATACTAATCCTTCGTTGGTTACATATGTTGCAAATATGTTTTCCTAGTTTGTAATTTGTCTCTTGGCCTTCAGAACATGCCTTGGATAAATGAAAGTTCTAAATTTTCAAATGGTCAAATTTATTTGTTGTGTGTGTGTGTGTGTGTGTGTGTGTGTCTGTGTTCATATCTGTCTTGTTTAAGAAGTATTTCCCTACCATGAGGTCAAAACTGTAGACTTGAAAAGATACTCATCAACAGATTCTATTAACAGTTTTTAAACTTTGTATTTGATATTTAAATCCTTGATCTTTCTGTAGTTAATTTTTATATGTGTGTAGGGTTGGGAGCCAATATCATATTTTTCCATGTGGATAACCATTATTTTCCAACTCCATTCATTGAACAGTCCTCTCTTTCCCCCTTGATCTGACGTGCTCTCTCTGTCATTGTGTCAGTTTGAGTCTTCTGAGAAGAGGAGGCTAAAACAATTACATGTGTAAGATTTGTGTTGATGGGAAGTCTCATGAAGAATGAAAGGAGGAGGG
The DNA here is from genome assembly GCA_004026745.1 of Myrmecophaga tridactyla. Taxonomy (NCBI): domain Eukaryota; kingdom Metazoa; phylum Chordata; class Mammalia; order Pilosa; family Myrmecophagidae; genus Myrmecophaga; species Myrmecophaga tridactyla. The sequence goes on along the minus strand of PVIY010001697.1, from coordinate 137,040 downwards.
AACTAGAGATGACAAGGAGAGCCTATCTACTATATTTGATAGGAATTGCCTCAGATTCAGTGAAGCTTTGAGAAAGTCTAGGCTAGGCCACTGGGGATCCCCAAAGCAAAGATTGTCCTTTAGGGGAGACCCATGTTGGGCAGGAATAGTCCAGCTCTAGTATCCCCACCATTTCTGTCATTGGCTGAAAACTGCCTTGGGAAAGCATGGTCTCCGCAAGGATGCCACAGTGGATACAAAGATCTAGCAGCTGGTGACTATCCACCAACTTCACTCCTTACAGAAGGTTTTCTTTCTTTCTTTCATTCTTTTTTTAAAAATATTTTTATTGACAAATCTTCACACACATACAGTCCATACATGGTGTACAATCAGTTGCTCACAATATTATCACATAGTTGTATATTCATCACCATGATCATTTTTAGAACATTTGCATCGCTCCAGAAAAAGAAATAGAAAGAAAAAAGTAAAAGCTCATACACCCCGTATCCCTTATCCCATCTCATTGACCACTAGTATTTCAATCAACCCAATTTATTTTACCTCTTATCTCCCCAACTCAACAATTTCAGGTACTTCCCACTAGCCATGTCAATACGTCATAAACTAAAAAGGGATATCTATATAATGCATAAGAATAACCTCCAGGATAACCTCTCAACTCTTTTTGAAATCTCTCAGCCACTGAAACTTAATTTTGTCTCATTTCTCTCTTCCCCGTTTTGGTTGCGAAGGCTTTTTCAGTTCCATGATGTCAGGTCCCAGTGGATCCCAGGAATTCTGTCCCATGTTGCCAGGGAGGTTTACACTCCTGAGAGTCATGTCCCATTTAGCAAGGAAGGCAGCGAGTTCACCTGCCAAGCTGGCTTAGAGGGACCACATCTGAGCAACAAAAGTGGTTTGTTGGGGGGTGACTCTTAGGCATAATTTTAAGAAAGCTTAGGCTATCCTTTGCAGGAATAAGTTTCATAAGGGCAAAACAAAGATCTATTAGCTTGCCTGTATCTATCAGCCTATTAACATGCTTGTCCCCATTGCTTGTGAGAATATCAGGAATTCTCCAAAGGGCGAAGTTGAATATTTCCTCCTTTCTCCCCAGTCTCCCAAAGGGACTTTGCAAATGCTTCTTTATTCACTGCCCAAATTACTCTGGGGTGTATTGAGGCATCACACTAACCTGGACAAACCACAAAATCTCACACTCTATTCAAGATTCCATGTACGTATGGTATTCAACTAAACTGACCATACAAGTTAAATTAGGAAATACACTACCCAAAATATAAATTTTGCACCAAATAAACATCTCTTCCTTTGGTCTCACACAGAAGTTGAAGTTTTAAAATATGATTGATATCCCCCACTGTGTGCGACATGACATTCAGGGGTGAAAGTCTGCCTGGCAGCATGGGAAATGACTCCTAGGTATGAGTCTGGCCCCAGCACCAGATGATCAACAATTGCATCCTGACCAAAAGAGGTAAAAGAAGTATAACTAACAAAGTATCAGTGGCTGGGAGAGTTCAAATAGTCGAGAGGCTACACTGGAGGTCACTCTTAGACAAGTTTCAAGTTTTTTTTTGTCATAACTTGCCAAACCCCAACCAAACCATTCCAGCCAATCCTAAAGAACACCTAGGGCAATATATGATTCCACGAAGGTTCCATGCACTAGGGTAATTTTCCAGAAACCTACAGCCTCAGATGTGTCCCTGGGCCAGATAAGTTCTGAAACCTAGAGGGCCCAACCTTTCCAGAACATTAGCTAGTTCCATCTCCCTTCCCCATATTATTGACTACCCCTTCCAACATGAAAAAGTTAGAATGGTGATAGCCCAAATACCCCTAAAGAGTGGAATAGAAAAATCAAAGGTGACGATGGAGTTACACAGAGAAGGTAGAGTTTAACAAATGAATATGATTGCTGAATCACTAAACTGATACTTCTTTTAGTTTTCAGTATCTTAGAGCAACTAGAAGTAAAAGCCTAAAATTGTGGAATTGTAATCCATACCAAACTCTGAAATCTGTCCTACAACTGGTTGTGCTGTGCTCTGAAATTTTTATTGCTTTTTTTGTATATTTGTTATTTTTCACAAAAAAGAAAAAAATTGATTGAGATGATAAAATATTTATTCCTTCTAGCATTCTATATTCTGGAGCAGCTAGAAAGAAAAATCTGAGATAATGGTATGGTAGCTCATGACAAACTCTGGAATCTGTCCTGTAACTACTTGTTGAAGAATGCTTTGAAAGCTATTGCTGTTTTCTTTCTTTGCTTTGTATATATTTTATATTATACAATTAAAAAAGTTAAAAAGAATATGAACAATATCATCCTTTACCCTGTATTCTGATCTACCCTAGTTCTATCCAGATCAGCTTCATTCATATCTCTAGTCAAAGTCTGATCCCTTTTTCAACTTTTCAAACAGTTCATGTGTGCAATAGTGCTGACTTTCATAGCTCCAGAGCTCTAACTCTGAGTCTCAGGTATCACATAAATACCCGAGGTGTTTGGGAATAACCAGGTTTATACAAACAGGTCAGTATCTCAGAATTCAGAAATAACAGTTATAACTCCTGGATTTATGTGACTGCAGCAGGCCTTCTTGAAAGGAGATCTATACAGCCACCAGTCATATACCAGTTTCATATATGCATGGGTTTGCTTCTGGGCTGCCTATTCTATTTTGTTGGCTAATTTGTCTGTGCCTGTGCCAACATCAAACTTCATAATAAATTCTAATCCTGGTGGTGCAAGTCTACCCTTCTTTTCCTGTTCTTCCTTAGAAGTGCCCTGGCTGTTCTTGTCCTTTACTCTTCCATACGTACTCAGGGGCTTTAAGCAGAGGAGTAACATCAGATCTGAATTGTGTCAAGATAACTATGAGCAGTAGCTTGGAATATTATGGGGATGAAAGATTTCAGGCTGGGAAACATAATATCAATGGTTCAGGCAAAAGTTAAGGAGGTATATAATAAGTGGAGTGGATTTAGACAATAGTAGTGAGAAAAGGCAAGGGATGGGTACAAGATGACAGAGGTGGAAGGATGAGAGAAAGAGGAAGACAGGTAACTCGTGTATTAATGGCTTGGCTGTCTGCCCATATTGTGGGACCTTTCACTGAGAAAATATGGGAAGAAAAACATGTTTTATGGAAAGTTAGTTAGTTTGGTTTCATACTTGCTGTTGGGGTATGTATTTAAAGCTTCCCAGTGTATAAATAGATATGGAATGCTGGAGCTCATTGTAGAGGCCCAGACTAGCTTTGGGAATAATAAATCTGTAGGTGGTAATTGGAGACTTAGCATTAAGAGAGCATATCACTTTGGGAGGACATAGAAAAGAAGAGAGCTGAGAATCTGGGAGAACATCAACATCCAAATTGAAGTAGAGGAAGAGGAGCCACCTAAGAAAAATAATAATAAAATAAAATAAGGGACAACCAAAAGGAAAGCAGAACCAAGAGAGAGAATCTTAGATTCAAAGCCAGAATCTCTGGTTCAGAGATCCAGGATTATCCACAAGGAGACCTGGTATTCAAACAACTAAAGAATTTTGCTAAAAGCAGACAAAGCTTAAATCAGTTTATCTTCTCTTTGCTCTAACCAAGATTCTGCTTAAATGGTCATATTTTGGGGCAAACACTTCTAGAGTGGCAGAGTAAGGACTTCTGAAAATCCACTCCTCTATAAAAGAAACAAGAACACTGGCAAAAATAGTTGAAATCAACTTCTTCAGAGCTCTGAAAATTAACCAAAAGCTTGCAGCAACCTGAAAAAGTTTATTCCTGAAAAATGACTGAACCTCAGTAATAGCAGCAAATTGTGTGGCCTTTTGACTTGTCCTATTCTATCCTTCTCTTCCCAGCTCTTTGGTAGCCTTGAAAACCACTGTTGTCATAGCAACTACAGTGCATATGAAAACCAGGAGCCTTGCAGCCACCAGAGGAGACAGAACAGGTTTGGAGCTCCCCAGAAGCCCATTCTCAGAGACTCATTATTTGGCCTGTATGGCAGCTCCCTGAAAAGCTCTGTCCTCAGGGTTTTTCTTTATTTGACCTGACTCAGGGCTTTCTCAGTGTGAACAACCATATCCCTAAGGCCTTTGGAAAAAAAAAACAGCAATTATTTAACATTTTGTTACTTTGAATTCTATACCCAGCTAAACAATCTATCAAACGTGAAAATAGAATAAAGCAATTTCAGACAGGCAAGTTGTCAAATTTTACTTCCCATCACCTTTTCTCAGAAAGCTAGAAGATATGTTCCACCAAAATAAGGCAGTAAACTAAGAAAGATGGCACAGGATCTAAAAGATGAGAAACCGACTCATAAGAGAGGCAAAGATAAGATGATGGTGAAGGAGAACTCACCCACTTGTATGATTGGCCAAGAGAACATACAGTCCTGATTTGGGTAGATCAAAAGGCTCTTGGAGAGCTTTCTTTGAGAAGATGAAATGTAAAAATACTCAATTTGCTTGAGTTTACTGAGAAAAGATCAAGCAACTGAGGGAAAATTTGGGAAAATGTTAATAAGTACATAGAAAACCATGTGAACAGAAAGTAAGACATTTACTAACTCTTTAAAAAGAAAATTATACAGGGAGGGAGAAGTAATTATATTGTTTGGCTCAGCTGTTCAGAGCATTTACATAGTCACAACACAAGAACTGAATATTGATTTAACCAAAATTATAAATGGGACATATTGAAGGATGAGGGAAAAGTGTGAATTTGTATGTTAGATATAAGAGCTAAGCACTTATCTTCCATAGTGAGAAGTCAATTGAGAAATCAGGAAATGGCAATAGAGTCAAGCTATGTAAAGATAGGGAGGTAAATACTAAAGATTCAGTTGTGCTGAAAGAGCAGACCAATTTCCTTTATGAATGTAGATGCAAAAATCCTCAACAAAATACTAGCAAATAAAATCAAACAGCATAATAAAAGGATTATGCGCTATGACCAACTAGGACTTATCCCAGAATGCAAGGGTGGTTCAACATAAGAAAATCAGTCAATGTAATATACCACATTAATAAAATGAAGGAAAAAAACATGATCATCTCAATTGATTCAGGAAAGGCTTTTAACAAAATTCAACATACTTTCACAATAAAAACACTCAGAAAAATAGAAAGAGAAGGGAACTTAGCACAAAAAAAGACCATTTATGAAAAGCTCACAACTAAAATTATACTTAATGTGAAGAACTGAAAGCTTTCCTCCTAAGGTCAGGAAAAAGATGAGTATATCCACTTTCACCACTGCTATTTGGCACTATACTAGAAGTTCTAACCAAAGCAATTATGCAAGAAAAAAAAATAAAAGGCATCCAAATTGGAAAGGAAGAGGTAAACTATATTTGCAGCTGACATGATCCTATGCACAGAAAATCTCAAATAATCCACAAGAAAACTATGGGAGCTAATAAATGAATTTAGCAAAGTTTCAGGTACAAGGTAAAAACACACAGAAGTCAGTTGTAATTATATACACCAGCAATGAACAATCCAGAATGGAAATTAAGAAAAAATTCCATTTACAGTAATATCTAAAAAGTATATAAGAATAAATTTAACCAAGGATGTAAAAGACTTGTACACTGACAACTGCAAATTACTTTTGAAAGAAAGAAGACCTAAATAAATTGCAAGATATCCATATTCATGGATTGAAAGACTTAGCTATTGTTAAAATGCCAATACTACCCAAAGTGGTTTACAGATTCAACTTAATCCCTATCAAAATTCCAGTAGCCTTTTTTTTTTTCTTACAAAGGTGGAAAAGCTGATCCTCAAATTCATGTGGAATTATGAAGGGTCCTGAATAGCCCAAACAGTTTGGAAAAAAGAACTAAGTTAAAGGTCTCACACTTCCTGATTTCAAAACTTACTACGAACCTAAAATAATCAAAACTGTGTGGTACTGGCATAAGAATAGATATAAACACCAATGGAGGGCAGGCCATGGTGGCTCAGCAGGCAGAGCTCTTGCCTGCCATGCTAGAGACCCGGGTTCAATTCCCGGTGCCTGCACATGCAAAAAAAACAAAAAACAAAAAACAAAAAAACCAGCAATAGAATTTGAGACCCCACACATTTATGGCCAACTAATTTTTACCGAGTACATTAAATGTGGAAAGAACAGTCTCTTCAACAAACGGTGCTGGGAAAACTGGCTGTTCATATAAAAAATAAATAAATAAAGAGAGAGAGATGAACCTATGCCACGCCATATACAAAAATGAACTCAAAATGGATCTAATGACCTAAATATAAGCTCTAACTATAAAACTCATAAAAGCAGAAAAATCTTCATAACCTTGGATTTGACAATCATTTCTTATATATGACCCCAAAAGCACAAACAACAAAAGAAAGAGAGGTAAACTGGGGTTCCTCAAAATTAAAAACTTTTATGTATCAAAGGACATTGTCAAGAAAGTGAAAAAGAAAAAAAAAAAACAACCTATGAGTGGGAGAAAATATTTCCAAATCATATGTCTGATAAGGGTTTAATATCCAGAATATACAAAGGACCCCTATAACTAAACAACAAAAAGACAACCCAGATTAAAAAATGTGCAAAGGACTTGAATATTTCTCTGCAGAAGTTATACAAATGGCCAATGAGCACATGAATGGATATTCAACATCATTAGTCGTTAGGGAAATGTGAATCAGAGCCACAGCAAGATACCACTTCACACCCACTGAAATGTCTCAGCTCACCTTCTGGCATGAATACCGCAGCATGAATGAGCCTGAGAGACACCAGCAGAGAACTGACTGAAACAGTTCTGATATCCCAATTTCTTCCCTCCACCATAGGGATGGTAGCTGCTTCTTATAATTATTATCAATAACCTCAAAATTCCCATCTTGCTTTTCCAGTCCTCCAAGACGTGTTTAATGGTTTCCCCTCCATTCTCTCTGTTAATGTGACTAGTGTAGTTTCTGCGTTCCTAGCTGGACCAGGACTGATATGATACTGTAATACCCATTTTACAGATAAGAAAACTGTGACCAGAGATTAAGAAATATGCCGAAGGCCACAGCTAGTAAGAGCCCCCAGGCTTTGTCTGATTCCAGAGCCCTTGCTATACTCCATATTAACATTATTAACGTACAGCAATAGATAGTTGTCATATAAAATAAACAGATTGCTGTAGATTATTATGATGACAATTCTTTGCAGTCACTATCCCCATTGGAAGTACTCAACATCTTGAAAGCTCCGGCAAGTGAGCCAGCAGAGGGAGCCCTGTCCTCAAGGAACCGCCACCAGCCGGCTGACCCAGGGGAAAATCAGGGTAATACCTGCTCCTTTCAAAAGATCTAGGAAACAAATTTTTTTTCATATGTAAATCAATTTTGCATGTAAATAAATATGAGGTTTTTAGAAAGGCTTGGAGAAGCATTTCATCATAGGAGACAGTAGGCTCCTTGTGGGGAAGGGAAAGAAAGCAATGTAGCTTCATTAAGTGCTAGGAATTGTGCCGATTTAACTTTTAAAATATTAACCTGGAGCTGCCCTGTTTGAAGGTTGTCCTCCTTGAGAAGGAATTCAGGACCCTTTCCCATCTTCAATGCAGCTCCTGATACTACCCCACAGTTAAGAGGCATTCCTCTGGATTGGGCCACATTTGCAAGTGGACAAGAGATTGAGTAAAAGTGACCTTGGATTCAGGCGTGGCTCTCTTCCCCAACTCCCTTCGTGGTAAGCAGAATAATGGACAGATCTGCATCACTGGAGATGCCTGAACATCCCTCCTTTCTCCCTGTCCCCTTCCTCTCCCATGACCTGTGCCAACTCTGCTCTCAGTCTAGGGACCCTCTTGCTCTTTAGACACACTTTCCCTAATGCTGATGGGTCTCTGTGCTGCCTGGACTCTAGTGCCCATGGCCACTTCTAGTGCCTGAAGCCTGGCATCTTACAATTTTACTTATCTTTTTGTGGGTATTTGGTCTACTCAGTGAGACAGATGTCCGTCTTAAGGTGTCCTATAACTTCTATTGCCCCAGACATTTGTCTCTGTGCTGAATAAGTGCTCAATAGATAATTGGTGGGTGGGTTGCTTGGGAATCCCTGAAGAATGTTTGCATTCTGGAACCTACAGTAGCCTCTGACCTGCTGGAAGTGATTGATAATTAAGCTGTACATCTGCTGTTCTAGCCACTTCCTCCACCTCCATCATCTCTTAAATGGAAACTGCAACCACCTTCTCCACTGATCCTGTTCCTTTGAATGCATTCTCCATACAGCTGTCAAGTGATCTTTTTAAAAGGTGGAAATCAGGGTGCGTTGGTGCAGGAGACCTGGATTCAAGTCCCAGCCCAGGCACTCCAAAAATAAAAATAAAATTCAACAAATCGTGCTGTTATAATGGGATATTCACATGGAAAGGGATGAAATATGACCCCTACCTCACAGCATACAAAAATAGAAAAATAAAAGTTGGGAGTCATATTCTGTCACTGTGTGATGGTTTGGAGGTTTTATGGACCACAGAAAAGATCATGTTCTTAAATCCATTAGTAAATATAATCCATTCCTGTTGAGTGGGACATTTTGTTTAGGTTATTTCAGTTGGAGCATGCTCTAGGTGGGTCTTAATCTTCTAGCTGGAGTCCTTTATAAGAGGATGAAAAGCAGAAAGAAACACGGAGAAGACAGAGAGCACACAGAATCTCAGAGAGAAGGACACACACAGAAGCTCTGAGAGGAAGCCACTGAAGCCAGAAGCTGGTAGCAACAAAACCCCCCCAAAAATGGAAAAGACCAGTGATGCCTTGCCGTCTGACAGAGGGACTGCTGGATCACCTGTTGACGCATTGATTTAGACATTTTCACAGCCTTGAAACTGTAAGCTTGTAACTTAATAAATCCCCATTGTAAAAAGCCAACCCATTTATGGTACATTGCATTTTAGCCACTTTAGCAAACTAAAACACTGTTTTGCTTAAAATCTCCTGTGGCCTCTGTGATGGTTAACTTCATGTGTCAACTTGGCCAGGTTATGGTGTCCAGGTTATGGTGTCCAGTTGTTGGCCTGACTGTTCCTGTGCAGATATTTCATGGACTTAAATCATCAGTAAATTGATTGCATCTTCGGCTGATTATGTCTACAATCAACTGACGAGACTGCCTTCGACAAATAGAGATGTCTCATCCAATCAGTTGAAGGTCCAAAAGGAGAAGTGATAATTTCAGCAGCGAGATGAGAGAATTTCCATCTCTACTTCAGCCAACCGGCTTCTGGACAATTCATTGAAAACCTTCATCAGAGTTTTTCAATGCTTGATGCTTGCAGCCTGTATTACGGAATTTGCACTTGCCTTCCCCACAGTTGGCATGGCACAATTCTTATAAAAATCTCATAAAATTTACATTATATATACATATATTACACATATATTATATATATCCTGTCAGGTCTGTTTTCCTAGTGAACTCTGACTAATACAGCCTCCCATAGTATTTAAAATGAAATCCAAACTTCTTAATCTGGTCTATACAACCCTGAAGGACAGAGCCCCTTTTAGCATAGTTTCTTCTTTTCCTCTTCCTCACTACAATCCAGCCACCTGGGCTTTTCTCAGCTCATCAAACATACTGTGCTCTTTTCCATCCCACTACCTTTGTCCTTGCTCTACCTTTTGTCTAGAACGGTCTTTCTCAGCTTTTCCTGGGGCTTGGCCCTTCCTTCCATCAAATCTCAGCTTAAACATCCTATCCCTAACTTCCTATGCCAAATGCCCCCCCCCCAATGATTTTCTAACTCATAGTGCTAATCATAGGCAATATATTTACTTGATTATGTCAGTCTTCCCAACTAGCATCTAATCTCCACCATGGTAGGGAGCATGTTTCATTCTGTTCATTTTATCTCTAGTTCCCAGCACCAGTGCCTGGTGCATTCCATAGGCTTTATAATTATCAGCAGAAGGCATATTGGGTGCTTCTCTGGGCCCTGTTGAAGAACTTTTTTCTTAGATTCAGGTGAACCCAAAGCTCAGCAAAATCATCAGAGCAGCACCTCTGGTCCAATCCAGCTCAACTGCCAACCATCCTGTCTGCCATTAGAATTTAATTTCACCCCAGGGACCAAAAATAGTTGAACAGAGCTAGCAACAGTTTACCTCCACAAATGTTACTCCCTGTTGCTCCTGGTATTAACTCTGGTTTCAGACACTTCCACTTCAATTAAGACTTGGCACATTTCAATGTGCCTCTAAACAGTGGGAGATTGATTGAACTTGAGGTGCCAGGAAGCCAAATGGAAAACATAATAGTAAAACCACTGGTCCTTTCATATTGTAGTTAAAAGCCTGAACAAACAACTATTACACCTCCTTTCACATTCCACTCTGTTCCTAATTAATAAGGAACTAGTATAGTAACTTACACTGCTTTTAACCTGCCTCACTAGGCAAGTGCATTCCAGTCTGTAGTGCTCTTGATTTGAGGTTTTGGTTTGTCAATCAGCAGCACAGTTGGTACATAATGTGGATCAAGTTTACAAGATTTGCAAATAATGTTTGAATTATTCAGAACGTTGTTTGCATGTATTTTCAAATATTGTTCAGACCTCCGAGCTCTTGGGTGACCAGGTGCATTGTCAATGAGCAGTCATATTTTGAAAGGAATCTTTTGTTTTCTGAGCAATAGCTATCAATCGTGGACTTAAAATATTCAGTAATGATTTTCAGTGCAGGGTTGGGCTTACAAGAGAGAGAGAGGCCACATCTGAGCAACCAAAAATGTTTCCTGGAAGTAACTCTTAGGCATAATTATAGGTAGTCTTAGCTTCTCTGCTACAGAAATGAGTTTCACAGGGGCTTGGCCTGTTTTCTTGGGAGTCCCTAACGTTTGAGAAAGTATCAGGGGTTTCCCAGATGGGAAAATTTATTATTTCCATATTTTTTCTCTAGTTCCTCAAGGAATTCTACCAATACTTTTTTTTTTAAATTTTTATCAATAAATCTTAACACACAAACACTCCATACATAGTGTATAATCAGTGGCTCACAATATCATCACATAGTTGTGTATTCATCTCCATGATCATTTTTTTAGAACATTTCCATTACTCAGAAAAAGAAATAAAAGGAAAAAACTCATACATACCATACCCCATACCTTTCCCTCTCACTAATCACTAGAATTTCAATCTACCCAATTTACTTTACCCCTTATCCCCCCTGTTATTTATTTATTTATTTACCCATATTTTTTACTCAACCGTCCATACCCTGGATAAAAGAAGTATCAGACACAAGGTTTTCACAATTCCACAGTTACATTGTAAAAGCTATGTAGTTATACAATCATTTTCAAGACTTGAGACTATGGGAACACAACTCAGTAGTTTCAGGTACTTGCCTCCAGCCACTCCATACACCATAAACTAAAAAGGGATATCTATATAATCCTTAAGAATAACCTCCAGGATAACCTCTTAACTCTGTTTGAAATCTCTCAGCCACTGAAACTTAATTTTGTCTCATTTCTCTCTTCCCTTTTTTGGTAAAGAAGGCTTTCTCAATCCCTTGAAACTGGGTGCTGGCTCAGCTAGCAATATTTTTAAATTATCAGCACACCATAGTCTGGGATGTCTCCTGGTAGTACATTAAGCTTTACAGAATTACAAGGCTTCATTCCCATTCTGGGCTCCATGTGTTTGGGTTGTATGAGCCATCCAGATATGTTGATTTAGATTGTGTGTTACAGAAAATTTAGGTTCTAGACCCAATAGACCTGTCTGCCTTTGGTCTTATACCATAAAAAAAAAAGTTTAAAAACAAAATAAAAAACATGGTGTCAACAGAGGCGTTGTCATCTAGGCTTTGTTGTTCCATTTACAGAACACAGGAAGAGTAGATATAGTAGAATTCCTAAGGGTCCTAGGATTTTTGGAATGGTAAATGAGCATGGGTTTCAACTTAAAATCACCAGCTGCATTCACTCCTAACAAGAGAGCCAGCCGATCCTCTGAAGCTTTGATGCTAGGTGTTGGTTTTTTTTTCTCTAGCTGTGGAGGCCCTAGACGAAGGCTGTTCCAGCTACACTGAAAATCCGTTGTTTAGTGTAGCCGCCTTCATCATTTATCTTAACTAGATGCTGGATAACTTGCTGCATCTTCTAGATCGGTACTTGCTGCTTCACCTTGCTCTTTCATGTCACGGACATGGCTTCTTTGCTTGAATCTCATGAAGCAACCTCTGTTAGCTTCAAACTTTTCTTCTGCAGCTTCATCACCTTTCTCAGCCTTCACAGAATTAAAGAGAGTTAGGACTTGCTCTGGATTAGATTTTGGCTTAAGGGAATGTTGTGGATGGTTTGATCTTCTGTCCAAACTACTGAAACTTTCTCCAATCAGCAATAAAGCTGTCTGCTTTCTTATCATTTATGTGTTCACTAGAGTAGCACATTTAATTTCCTTCAAGAACTTTTCCTTTATAGTCACAACTTGGCTAACTGTTTGGCATAGAGGTCTAACTTTTGGCCTATCCCAACTTTTGTCATGCCTTCCTCATGAAGCTCGATCATTTTCAGCTTTTGATTTAAAATGAAAGTTGTGTGACTCTTCCTTTCACTTGAACACTTAGAGGCAATTTTAGGGTTATTAATTCGTCTAATTTCAATATTGTTGTGTCTCAGGGAATAAGGAGGCCTGAAGAGAGGGAGAGAGATGGGGAAATGGCTTGTCACTGGGGCAGTTAGAACACCCAACATGTATCAATTAAGTTCATCTTATATTGGCATAGTTCATGGCCTCCCAAAATGATTACAATAGTCAAAGATCAAAGATCACAGATCACCATAACTGATGTAATAACAATGAAGAAGTTTGTAATTTGCAAGAATTACCAAAATGTTACACAGAGACAAGAAGTGAGCACATGCTGCTGGAAAAATGGCATTCATAAACTTGCTTGATGCAGAGTTGCCACAAACCTTAAATTTGTAAAAAATGCAATGTCAGTGAAGTGCAATAAAGAGAAGAGCAATAAAATGAGGTATGCCTGTACCACAAAGTAGATAGCTTAAAACAACAAATTTATTCTTTCGCAGCTTTGGAGTATACAAGTCCAAAGTCAAGATGTCAGCAGGGCCATGTTCCTTGCAGGGGCACTAGGAAAGAATCTATCCTTGCCCCCTTCCAGCTTCTTGTGGCCTCATAACTGTAATCTCTGCCTCCATCTTCACATGGCTCATTCCCTCTGTGTCTATGTCCCTGTGTCCAAATTTCCCTCTTACAAGGACACGGGTCTTATTGGATTTATGGCCCATCCTAATCCAGTATGACCTCTTCTTAACTCAAACACATCTGCAAAAACCCTATTTCCAAATAAGGTCACGTTCACAGGCTTGGGTGGACATGAATTTTGGTGAGACACTATTCAACACATACAGGGATGTATGCCAATTCTAATAGGAGGCTGCTGGGGAGCTTTGCCTGTCAGGAGATCATGCAACTATCATTGATTTTGAAAATTTAGAAAAAGAATGCAGATTAGTCAGTCTTGAGAACCATTGCAAGGCTGGCCAGATTACACTAAGGACTGAGTGCAGACAGAAGATGCACACCAGTGGAAAGGAGCCTGAATCTGCTTTCCTAAAGACCCACGGAAGAGTGCACATGCAGTTACATGACAATAAGAATAATAACAGCTCACATATTTCCTGAATTTTTTGTTTGTTTGTTTTACATGGGCAGGCTCAGGGAATCGGTCTCTGGTATAGCAGGTGAGAATTCTGCCACTGAGCCACCGTTGCACCGCCCTTTCCAGAGCTTTTTATCAAGCCTTATGCTAAAAATTACATTCTTTATTACTTCATTTGCTCCAATAGCCCTTGGAGGTCAGTACCACTATTATCTCCAGGTACTGCTTAGGAAACTACAGTTCAAGGAGTGATGCCCAAAGCCACAGAGCCTCCACGTACTTGCAAGCACTTTTTTATAAATTTAAACAAGTTCTTAAGGTCCTCTTATGCTGGCAGTGACCCAGCCCAGCAAGAGGGGTGGTCACCTCTGTCCTGTGTACCCAGAACTCAAGTTCCTCTGGCTGAAACGTGGGCAGACGTTTCCCAGGCAACTGGGCAGTGGGTGCCCTTTTGTCCCAAATTTCTTCCACGGAGCACCCAAGCTCCCTCAAAGCAGCAAAGACAACAGATTCATTAGCTAAATGTGTGACTAGTCACCTCCATTGCCCTGCCAGAATGCCCTGAGATTCATCTTCAGTTATAAGTGCAGTGGGCAGCCAGGGAGGGGTGCAGAGCTTTGGGAAGCCACAAGAACCTGGAGTGGAAGTATTTCTGTGCCTCAAGGTGCACCTTCCCATGCTCGCTGGGGAAGATGGCAAGGTGGGAAACAGTCTCTGTCATTCAAGAAGGCCACCTCAGGATGCCAGCCCAGCACCAGAAGAGAGCTATGGACACCTCTCCATGGGCCCCTGAGCTCAGTCCTGTGAATCAGCCCTACACCTCCTGCCCTGCAGAAGGCTCTGTGCGCGGAGCTCCATAATTAGTTAATGAACTATTTGAAGGATATTTCTATAGTCATTCAACCAACCCCATCCTCAGGATGGTAGTTGTATTCAAGGTTATTTTAAAACATTATTGTATCCAAATAGAGTTTACATCAGCAGAAAGCGTGATTACTAATCCTGCTATCCCTGGTGTTTCTAAATTGTGCTATAAACTGCCTGGTGAGTTGTTCAAAAATGGCTGCGCCTGCAGGGAGCCCATCCCCTCCTGAGGAGCCGGGCTTCTGCACCAGGAACACCCGAGCCTCCGAGAGGGCAAGTGTTAAAAGCAGCTTGTGGCTGAAATTCCAGCTGACCTCTGGTTTAGAACAGACTGTTTTCAGAAGAGGTTCTCCTCCAATTCGATCTCTGTCTTTGGATGTGAACTACCTCTTCCAAATCCTTACTTCAGAAGAAAATATTCTGACACCAGTCACAGCCTGCCTTTCTTTACCACCTTTTTTGGATACATTAGAGGGATATGGTTAAAAAGCATGAGGGCAGCTTAATGAACCTCTCCAAGCCTCCATTTCTTTGTCTGTAAAATGGGGATCAGAGTGACAGTGATGAGGGTCAACATATTAGTGCTTCTCAGGTGCCAGGCAGGGTTTCCTAGTTTTACAGGAGTCATCGCATGTACTCTCTGTGAGATACTGTTAGTAGGTACTGTTACCATCCTCACTTTTCATGTTGGGAAACTGAGTCACAGAGAAGTTTGGTAACTTCTCCAAGATCACATCTCACAATGGGTGTGCTCCAATCCAGAAGACCGATTCTAGAACCTGAAGCCTAACCATACTGCTACTCTGTCTTTCTCTCCTAAAGTAGTCATGAGGATTCAGTGAGATTCACTAAATAAGTATTTCTTATGTGCCAACTACCATTTAGTACGTTGGAGTTAAGGACAAGTTCTTGTCTTCATGGAGCTTACTTTCCAGCAGGGAATTTTATCCATCTGAAGCTTTTAGTATAGCATTCCAAACAAGGTCAGTGGTCAGTCCCCAGCATCAGGGCTTGGGAAATTTCTGCCTAGTATTTTTGTTATTTATGTGCATGTTTTAAAATGCCTACTTACTAGATTATAAACTACCTGAAGGTAAAGTAATTTCTGCTTCTTCTTTATATCTCTTCTAAATCCTTACCCATAGTGGGAACTTGGTAAATATTTGTTGGATAAACAAACCTATTGGTCCTACATATAAGTGTCAGAACAGTGAACCATGCTTGATCTGTGCATTCATGCAAAAGTTCTCAGTGTAAAGTTAAGCTATAGCTGTAACTGTATCTGAGATACTGTGCTACATATAACATAGGTCTATTACTAACAGACTCAAATGACACTTTGACAACTGTAGCACACCAAACATGTAAAACCTCTTATTGGTATAATTAATATACAGAGCAGGAGGTGGGGTGGGTGGAAATCTTCCTTTTTTTCTATGCTTCCATTGGAGGCCCCTGGTTCGTGGATGGGATCAGACCAACCATTAGAGGCAGCAGTGAGTAAATAGCAAGTATTCGCACACAAACCAACACAGGATGTTTTTCCTGTAAAGACACAAAAGGGTATGCGTGTTAGTTATCTATTGCCGCATAACATATTACCCCAAATTTTAGTGGCTTAAAACGAAGGCATACATTTATTATGCCACACAGCTTAGCTGGGTGGTTCTATCCCAGAGTTTCTCATGCAGTCAGGATGTCATTCAAGTCTGCGTTCATCCAAAGGCTTGACTGGGGCTACAGGATCTGCTCCCGAGGTGGCTCCGCACATGCTGGCGTGTTGTTGCTGCTTGTTGTTGCTGCTTATTGGCTAGAGGCCTCGGCTCCTCCCGCTGTGAACCTCTCCACAAGGCTACTTGAGTGTCTTCACAACATGGTGATGTCCCTCTGAGGGAGCTATTCCAGAGACCAAAGCAGCATCTGCAATGTCTTTTTTTTTTTTTTTTTTTTTTTTTTTTTTTTTTTTTTTACTAAAGCTTAACAGATTTATTGAGTCGAGGAAGTAGGGAGAAGGTAGGTGGGAGAGCATAAGGGAGAAAGCATGTGGGGGCCTGAAAATGGTTCCCACCTGGGGAGCCAGCGAAAAGAGAGAGAAAATGGCTCCCTGCAATGTCTTTTATGCCCTAACCTTCGAAGCCACCCATTGTACTTTTGCAATATCTGATTGGTGACACAGGTCAGCCCTATTCAGTGTGGGTGGGGACCACACAAGGTTAGAAATACCAGGAGGTGAGGATCATGGGGCCATTTTGGAGACTGGCTACCATGAAGGGGAACTGGGTTTCAGAAGTCAAGAATGATGCCCACAGCCCAGAGTGGCCTCTAATAGACAAGAGCTACTGGACATCTGAGGACAACGCAGCTCTGGGCCCTTCCATAGCAGGAATCTCAAGTCTCCACTCCTGTCCTCCATCCTTCACAGGACCCAGCCACAGCCTTCTGGTCCTTTCCTACCAGTTCTTCCCATGTTTATTAGTTCACATTCCTAAGAAAAGAATCTGATTGGCTCAGTTCCTCTTTGAACCAAGGTCATTACAGATCATTTTCAAGCCTTTGGGTTGGCTTCCAAGGATACGCTCCTAGCCCAGACATTGTGTGTGTGTGTGTCTGTGTGTGTGTGTGTGTGAGAGAGAGGGAGAGAGAGAGAGAGAGAGAGAGAGAGAGAGATAGGATGCACATTAGACAAAACACATACACTGCAGCACAGAACTGTGGTCAGGACTGTCTCCTTAAGGTGGGACCAAAGGTAGGAAATGTAACCTGTCCAAACAGCTTCTGGTCACTGGCATTGTGCTAGATGGAGGAACCACAGGCAGGAGAAGGAAGAGAAATGAAGACAAATTTAAAATATCCCTGCTCTTGAAGAGCTTTCAATTTAGAGAGGAAGACATCTGTACTATAGTGAATTGTGCACTCCAAGTTAGACACATTCTTAATCCTAATCCACATTTTTGTGAGTATGAACCCAAAGGAGTCAAAAGGACTTCTTAAAGATGTTATTTTTAGTTAAAGTGTGACCCAGTTGAAAAAGAGTAGGTCACAATACAATTGCTGGAAGCTTTATAAAGAGAACCTAGAAGTCACAAAAGCCAGAAAGGTGAGGACAGGGCCATGTGATGGGAGGCAAAGATACAAGTCAAAGACCCTGTGCTGGTTTGAATCTATTATGTACACCCCCAAAAGCCATATATCAATCCTGATCCAATCTTGTGGGGGCAGCCACTTCTTTTCATCCTGATTCAATATTATAGGGGAGAAGCTCTTGATTAGATGATCTCCATGGAGGTGTGGCATGCACAATTGTGAGTGTGACCTTTGGGTTAGATGGAGATATGACTCCACCCATTCCAGGTAGGTCTTGATTAGTTTACTAGAATCTTTAAAAGAGGAAATGTTTTGGAGAGAACCATAAATGACAGAATCTTCAGAGCCTACAGAGAGAGCAGATGTACATGCTTGGAGAACAGTTGCTTCAGAGAACAGAGACACAGATGTTTGGAGATGCTTGGAGCCCAACAGATGTCACCATGAGATGTTAAGCAAGCCAGAACCTGGACAGGGCCAAGGGAAGCCAAGAGATGAAAACCAGGCCTGGAGAAGCAAACTGAGGAACCGCCACAGGAACAGAGGCTGAGAGCAATGGAGCCCAGGAGCAAGGGGTCAGCCCTTGTGACTTCCCAGCTGACAGAGGTGTTCCAGGCCCATCAACCTTCCTTGAATTAAGGTATCTTTCCCTGGATGCCTTGGTATGGACATTTTTATAGGCTTAGAACTGTAAACCTGCAAGTTATTGAATTCCCTTTTTAAAAGCTGTACCATTTCTGGTATATTGCATTCTGGCAGCTTAACAAACTAATACAGACCCCAGGGATTGCCAGGAGCCAGCACTAGAACACTACACCCTTTAGGGAAGAAGGAAGCCTTCAGTATCTTCATTTGGAACTTCATCTAGCCTCAAAACTGTGAGCTCATGAATGCTTGCTGTTGAAGCCAACCTTTGGATGGTATTTGTCACAGCAGCCTGGCAAACTAAGACAACCTCATAGCTAAATAATCATATCTTGTACATTAATAAAGCTATACCGGAAGTGTACCCATGGCACTGTGGAAGCTCAGAAGTGGGATGAGTCCCACCACCTGGGACAGATGTGGAAGACTCCTCAAGAAGATATCTGCCAGGGTGTTAAAGAATGAGATGGAGTTTGCTAAATGAAGAGAAGAGAGAATGGCATTTCTGACAGGAAGGAACCTACATAGTTTTTTGTTTTTTTTTTAACAAATCTTCACACACATAGAGTCCATAAATGGTATATAATCAATGGCTCACAATGTCATCACATAGCTGTGTATTCATCACCATGATTAGTTTTAGAACATTTGCATCACTCCGGAAAAAGAAATAAAAAGAAAAAAGAAAAAGCTCATACATCTCATACCCCTTACCCCTCCCTCTCATTGACCACTAGAATTTCAATCTACCCAATTTATTTTACCCCTTATCCCCTTATTTTTTTATCCATATTTTTTACTCATCTGTACATACCCTGGCTAAAAGGAGCATCAGACACAAGGCTTTCACAATCCCAATCACATTGTAAAAGTTACATCATTATACAATCGTCGTCAAGAATCAAGGCTACCAGAACACAGCTCAACAGTTTCAGGTACTTTCTTCCAGCCATGCCAATACACCATAAACTAAAAAGGGGTAACTATATAATGCATAAGAAAAACCTCCAGGATAACCTCTCAACCCTGTTTGAAATCTCTCAGCCACTAAAACTTTATTTTGTCACATTTCTCTCTTCCCCCTTTTGGTCAAGAAGTTTTTCTCAATCCCATAATGCCGGGTCCCAGCTCATCCCAGGAGTTCTGTCCCACATTGCCAGGGAGATTTAACCCCTGAGGATTACTACATAGGGTATTTAGGAGAAGGTGAGATGCTGTAGAGGACTGGACGGCTGGGCAGATGGAAGGAAAACTGGCAAGATGGACTGTGTGACATGGTCTCAGATTTGCTAGACCCAACCAAGGAGCATGGGTTCTCCCAAGAGCAGTGGGGAGCCCTTGAAGGATCTGAAACGGGAGCCTGTCCAGAATGGAGGCTGGGACTAAGGTTTCCTTTGAAGCCTTGTTTAAATCACAAGCCTCCTTCCCCCTTCTTGTTCTAGTTCATGAGGGGCTGTATGTGATTTGATGAAAGCTGTATTCTCTGTTACAAAAGGACACCCATTTTTGTGAGAAGCTGACTCCTCCTCCTCTGGTTACCTCTAATAGCAATCCCTCCAGATATAATTCTATGGGCATCCAAATTAAGCAAAGCTTAATTAAGCACCGAGAAGGCCACATCCGTATAATGAAACGATTTAATTGCAAGGCTGAGAAAAGCCAATGGACTCCTCATCAAGTAACTCCCCATTCTCATATAAATAACCTTCCAACCAATTCAGAAAATAATGTCTGGAAAAGAAACCCCTTTTTGCATTTCAGGCTATACCAGTGAGTATTTGCAGTAGACTTATGTAAGGGAATGAAGTCAGAATGTGCCCACTTGTGGGCTTTATTATTTTAGTGACCTAGGGCCAATTTTATATCTCACTGATCATGCTTATAGAGTGACACTAGAGGCAAAAACAAGCTCCTGGCTTTCACTCAGAGAAATGGGTGGCCCTGGTTGTTGTGGGGCACAGCAAAAGAGAGACCACACAATTCAAAAAAACCTGCAAGCCAATTTGGAGTCTTTATTAGACGGCTGGCGACTGCCTCAGAAACCCCCAAGGAGGAGGATTCAGAGGGCAGCCCCGAGAGGTTCTCAAGGCAAAACCGCAAGCTTATCCACAGAAGCAGGAAAGGGGCATTATCTTTTTAGAGCCACATCTTGGTTTGCAGCTGTAAGCAAGCAAGCTTATCTACAGAAGCAGAAAAATGCCGTTAGCTCTTGCACAATACATCCCATTCTTTCAGTTTCTTAACAATGATTATTGTTCAATTTTTAACTCTTGGGGACTTTCCACCCTGGATCTTGTGACTCCGGATACCTTCTCCTTGCTAGGGCCTGATTTACTGCTCCTGACCCCCCTCACTGGTGAGGTCTGGCCTCAGGTGGGGAGACCAGTAGGTTGCAGAAACCCAGTGTCTCAGCTTGCCAGGGTTGCTATAACAAATACCAT
Source organism: Myrmecophaga tridactyla (assembly GCA_004026745.1). Classification (NCBI taxonomy): domain Eukaryota; kingdom Metazoa; phylum Chordata; class Mammalia; order Pilosa; family Myrmecophagidae; genus Myrmecophaga; species Myrmecophaga tridactyla. The sequence goes on along the minus strand of PVIY010001697.1, from coordinate 116,322 downwards.
GGACTAGTTGGCTTAAACAAAAGAAATTTATTGTCACACCACTTTGGAGGCTAGAAATCCAAAATCACTGCGTTGGTAGGCTACACTTTCTCTGCATTCAGTAGCCTTCTGATGGTGGCTAGCCATCAATCTACAACTCAATCTCTGCTTCCGTCACATGGCCCTCCGTCTCCTTCTGTCTCCTGATATTCCTGCCATTGGGGGCAAATTTTCTTTGCTTATAAGGACTCCAGTCATATTGGATTAAGGCTTGCCTGATTCAGTTTGACCTCAACTTTAGAAGATCTTACCTGATCCTATTTACATATGAGGTTGCATTCACAGGACCAGGAGTTTGGACTTAAATGTGTCTTTGTGGGGGGAGTGATTCAATCCCTAACACTTAGTCATCATTAATATTAGCCCCCCCTGCAGTCCCAGCCATCATCATCTCTCACCTGAATGCCTGCGTAAGCCTCTTAACTGATCTTCTTAATTCTGATCTTCTCCTCTTGCAAGGCATTCTCCATACAGCAGCCCAGTGATTTTCCAAAAACACAGATCTGATCATGTTACTCTCCTGCTTACAATGCTGCAAAGGATCCCCATTACCTTTGGGATAAAATCGCAAAGCCTGCACAAGGCTTCCCTGGCCTGGCCTGATCTGAACCACCCAATTTCACCAGACAGAGCCCTCACTTCACCATTCTCCCACCACACTGACCTTCTAATGATTTCCTGAAGGCTCCTTAACAGAGACATTCACACATGCCTTAGAAAGGTTTCTCCCCTCACCCTTTCTGCCCAGCAAACTCCTGTGCATCCAACAGAACCCAGCCTATGTGTGACTCCCTTAAAGATGCCTTCCCTGCTTTTTGGACTAGAATAGGTCTCTCTTTGATTAGTTTCTCAAAGCATCTTATACTGTTCCTTCTTGGTGTTAAGAATTGTGGTTAAATTCTTATTGGAATAAAATGTTCTAGTGTCCATATTGTTCACAGAATATCTCCAGGGCTTGCTGTGGTGACCAGCCCCTGGTAGGCATCCAATAAATATTGTTAAAATTGCTGGATGAATAAATGAAGGAAGAAACAAAGGAACAGATGTGGAATCCCTCCTTGGGATCTAACCATCTGCTGCAAATGACATTCTGAAGAGCCCTGCTTCATCTTGCCCACCCTCTCTCTGTGGGGGCAGCAGTGGGGGCAAAAGTCATGATGTTTAAAAACAAGGCTGAAGACAGGCTGCCTCTGCCAAGAAACCAGAGCAGGAAGGCATTTTAGAGGATGATCATCCAGTCCTCTGCTCTCTGTCAACACCATCCATGAAGGAGAACTCACACCTAACTGTTAGTACGTTCTTACAAATACCAACCTTAATCCTGACTCCTTAAAAATCCTCACCTATTCGTGAGATTTTAATTTTCTTTTGTGACTTTGGTGCTCTACAGCTTTCACAGAATGCCTATAAATTGCTTTGTGATAGGTGAGAAAACAATACATTTTTTTAAATTCTAGCCACAGATTCTAATTCTGTTCTTTAGATTAACAAGAAAGGGAAAGAGAAACAAACCTAATTGCTGGTCTCACCTCCTAAGAAAGAGCTAGGTGGGGACTGAGTCTGCCACCAAGTCTGGTTTTGCCTAAGTTTTCTTTCGGATCTGCCTGCTGTTTGCATGTACAGTGAGCTGCCTGCTACTAATTATTAGACACTTTTCCCCAGTTTTCAAAATGCCCCTTTCCCGGCCTGGGGGATGGGCCTGGAATAGAGTGTAGACCTCAGGAGGCCAGTGCCAGCAGACGCAGGCTCCATGTCCAGATTATAGGCCCCTGGAGGGTAAAGAGGGGCCTGAGTCCATTCATAGTAGGTTTCAGCATCCTGTGGCCAGGCAGAAGCACAGGAGAGCTGGGTGGGAGATGCAGACTTTTAGAATAAAATTAATCTGGGAGACAGGAACTTTTACCATCTTAACAGGTGATTCAGGTACAAGGGGTTCAGCTCTGGGCCCAGGCCCTAGAAGAACAATCTTAAAGAATGCAGAAATAAGCCAGACTAAGACTTGTTGGATGAAATGCTTTGTTTAGATATGAGTTTAAAATTTAAAATACATTTTATATATTATCTATATGCTTTTTGAAAAGTATTACTATTAAGAAAATCCAAACATAAGCAAGAGAAGTGGTTCTAAATTTTTTCTCTCTAGTTACTAAGAACAATGCTTCTTTTTGTAAATGAAAAGTGATAAAACTAAACCAGTTTGGGCTGTCAGGATGAATGCTCAGTAGAAGAATGTGTTCTTTAAACACAAACAACTACCAAAAAAATCGTTAAACTCAGGAGGTTGAATTTCCAGAGGTGTTTAAGAGAAGAAATGAATAGGGCCCTTCAAATTTAACAACCCATTTTCTATAAAATGCAAATGGCTTTGGAGAAATGTTCTGAGAGGTTTGTTCACTACTGCTTTGGAAGAGGACAGAAAAAGCATATTCAAGCACAATGACAACAAAAGTTTGTGTGTCCAGCAGCCAAGAGGTGACACAGAAACACCAGAGCTGGGAAAAGCTTTGATTCTAGAAAACTTTCTCTAATCAACCAGCTGCTTCCAGAAGTCAGGGACACCCTGTGCAGAGCTTGTTTAACTTTGTATTTCCATTCCTAATATGCTGGCTAACACACAGTAGGTGCTCAGTTCATAAGCAAAGAAAGAACTGATAACATAGCAATGGTAACATCACATTTTTTAAAACTTTTTATTTTGAAATAATGTCAAACTTATAGGACAGTTGCAAAATAATACAAATCCCATACAGAGAACTCCAGCATACTCCCACTTCTCCAGATACCCAGATCTACCAGTGTTCTAGTTTGTTAGTTGCTGGAATGCAATATACCAGAAAGAGAACGGCTTTTAAAAGGGAGAATTTCTTATGTTGCAAGTCCACAGTTCTAAGGCTGTGAAAATGTCCCAACTAAAGCAAGGCTATAGAGATGTCCAACTTAAGGCATCCAAGGAAAGATACCTTGGTTGAAGAAGGCTGATGATGTTCAGGGTTGTTCTCTCAATTGGAAAGGCACATGGTGAACATGGTGACGTCTGCTAGCTTTCTCCCAGCTTCTTGTTTCATGAAGCTCCCTGGGGGCGTTTTTCTTTTTCATCTCCAAAGGTCTCTGGCTGCATGGGCTCTGTAGCTTTTTCCAATATGGTTCCCTCTTAAAGGGCTCCAGGAAGCAACCCTACCTTGAATGGGTGGAGACACACCTCCATGGAAACCATCTAATCAAAAGTTACCACCCACAATTGGATGGGTCACATCACCATGGATAATTTAAGCCCCTCCCTCCCACCCCAGCAATACTGAATGAAGATTAAAGGACATGGCTTTTCTGGGGTCCACAAATTCAAACCAGCACAACCATTTTTAACATTTTGCCATCTTTGCCATTTCTCTTCTTTCTTTCTTTTTCTTCCTCCCTTCCTTCCTTTTTTCTTTCTTTCTTCCATTTTTCTTTCTTTCTCTTCCTTCCTTCCATTCATGTCTGTCTATCTATTTATCTATCTATTTATCTCTATCATCTGTCTATTTTCTGAACTTTTGAGAGCAGATTGCTTACATCATACACTTGAACACATAATACTTCTGTGTACATTTCCTAAGACAAGGATATTCACTGATGTGATCAACTTAAGTGCAGTTACCAAGTTCAAGAAACTTAACATTGATGTAACACACATTCTATATTCCAATTTTTCTTATGGCCCAATAATGTCCTTTTGAACCTTTTCTCCTAAATTCGTAGTTCCCATCCAGTATCATGTAATGCATTTGCTTGTCATTATCTCTTTAGTTTCTCATTCTTCTTTTTTTTTAATTGTGGAAACATATATATAAGATAGATCATGCCATTCCTAAACCCTTCCAAACTTAACATTCAGTGTGATTAATCACGTTCACAGTGCTGCAGTACCCTTACCACTATCCATTACTAGAAGTTTCTCTTCACCCTAAGCAGAAACACCTCTCATTTTACACTAACTCCCTGTTGTCCCGCTCCCCACCCCTGGGACCCTGCACTCTGTTTTCTGTCTCTATGAGTTTGCATGTTCTCTGATATTTTCTTTGTGCTTACCATGGGGCTTAATTTAACATCTTAAATCTATAACAATCTCATTTGCTTCTGTACCAAATTAAGAACTTCGAAAGCATACATAAACTATACCCTTTCGCCCCCTCATCTTTATGTAGTTCTTGTCACAAATTACATGTTTATATATTATGAGTCAAAGCCACTGATTCACCATTACAATTTGTGCACTTGCCTTTTGAATCTTGTAGAAAACAAAAAGTGGAGTTACACACCAAAAACACAATAGTACTGGTATTTATATTTACCCATGTCATTATCTTTACCAGAGATCTTCATTTCTTCTGGTAAGAAAGGAAGCCATCACTTCGTGTTTCTTAGTATGTTTTGTTATCTGTTGTTGAAACCTGGACTTTTTGATATTTCAATGTGTTAAAGCTGGGATTTAGATTCAGAGGCATCTGTTCCTAAATGCAAGCTAGTGTTTTGACAGAGCTTTCCTTGAATGCCAAGAACTAACAAAAAGAAGGAAGAGGAGGAGGAAAAGGAGGAGGCGGAGGAAGAGGAAAAAAAGAAAATACCTTTCCTAGTCTTTGCAGACTCTCCTTCAGAGCTTATCCAAACAATGACTTAATAAAATAGGTCCTGGCCAAAGTGTAGTGGCCTCCCTGATCCTTTCTCTCTTGTCTTGGGCATGTTCCTTTGCCCCTAGCATCTCCCCTGTTATTGTGGATAAGGACAGCCTTATCTTCTCTTTTCTACAAAACCAGTTCCTCAGCCTGCAACCCCTTTCAGCTAGGACACCATGAGATCCCGTGGCTCTTAATTAGCCTTTTTCTTGATTCTGCACTCACTCAGTCACTGCAGCACTATAACTTTTCTGGAGCTTTGAAAATTTTTTGTCAGTTCTTACTGGTTGGTCAAAGCTTCTGTGATGGGATGGCGCCCTGAAGAGTCTCAGGCTGCCACCCTGATCCAGGTAGAGGTAGCACATCATATTTTACAGTTGACAGTGATTTAGCATTATTTCATTCCCTTCTCATCTCTGGGCAGTGGGTCTATAGATGTTCTCTTTTATATTTTTCTGCATTGTCTGAACTATTTATGAGAATGTATTTTGAAATGGAAAGTAATAAGATTATTTCCCCATTCAGAAAAAAGTGATTCTCAGAAGCATCATCAACAATTTCTTATTTTGAAACCTCATTTTGGAGCAAGGTAAGGGATTAAGTCTACCCTAGATTATAATTCAGTAGGAGGGCAAAATGATGGATCATTTGAATTCCTTTATTCTTAAAATATTTGTTCAACACTGACTTGTTCTAAGAATGGAACTAGTTAGGCAGGGGAATAGTTATATGCAAAAACCCCAGCTTATGGGTGGGCAAAGGAGACAGGTGTTAAACACATACTCCAGTGTCCACATACTAACAAGTGTCCAGCTGCAAACAAGACAGCTGCCATGGGGAAAGGAACCTAGTGCTTGGAATGCCTGGGACCCAAGGTTGGTTCCTTACTCAGGCTTAGCTCCGCATGTTTGCCGTTTCTCCACTCAGAAAGCTCTTCCTCCTTCCTCCAACTATTCAAACCTGAACTTGCTTCAGAATCTTGCTCAAGTCTCCAGTTCCTGCTCAAGGCCTCCCTGACTGCTGGGACCTTTACTTGCTCCTTCCCCTCAGCATCTCTTTTGTCCTGTTGCTATCAGCTCCTAGCTTGAGGATTATGTAACTCTTTAGTAATCTTCTCTCCCCAGCTAGAGTCTACCATCTTGGAAGGCGTGGATCAGCTCTTAATCTCTTTGAATCCCTCCACCTGGCCTAACTCAAGGATCATTGTCAGGAGGTTTACAATAAATCCTCAAAGAGCAGAGGAACAGAACATGAGGTCTGACAAACCTTCCTAAAGCAGCATTGTGCACCTTTTGGAAATAACAGAGGCACTGCGACCAATACTTGCTGAAGTCGCAGAGTACAAACCACAAAGCAGCAAAGAACTCAAAATACAACCCTACTCCCATCTCTGTCCCTGAAAACACCTTTTTGGCCATACTCAGTCTTACCATCTGTTAGACTGAAGCGGTTATATACCCCCAGAAAAGGCTATGTTCCTTTAATCCATTCTTGTGGGTGCAGACCTATTGTAGGGGGCCCTTTTGATTAGGTTGTTTCAACTGAGATGGGCCCATCCCATCAAGGTGGGTCTTAATCCACTTATGGAGTCCTTTATAAGAGGATAAAACTACATACAGAAGCTCCAAGATGAAACCCAGAGAGTTTAGAGAAAAGCTCCAGAGAAGTTAAAAGAGGACCCACTGAAGCTGAGAGAGGAAGCCACTAAAGCTGGAAGCTAAAGCAACAAAATCCAGGAAAAAAGAAGTAGCAGATACCAGCCATTGTACCTTCCCATATGCCAAAGGTGTCCCAGATGTGGCAGCCTTTTTTTCAGAGAAGGTATCATCCTGTTGATGTTTTAATTTGGACATTTGCACAGCATCAGAACTATAAATTTGTAAGTTAATAAATCCCATTATAAAAGCCACCCATTCTAGTATATTGCATTCCATCAGCTTTAGCAAACTGAAACACCATCCAAAATAACAACAGATTTATACAGAACTGTCTGTCCACGTGGGTTTGAACTTAGTGCATCCCTGGCCAGTGAAGAATAGATAAAAGAACAATGCAAAAGAATATCAGGGCCTGGGAAGAAATTCCTGACTCTAGTTTCTGATTATCTTTCTACGAAATATGTACCTGTTTCAACCTTCATCTTTCTTCCAAGCCTACGACTAATTCATGCAACTAACTCCCACCTTTATCCCCTCCCCTCCTACAACCCTAGATATAAACCAGGCTCAGAGGAGGAATCTACCAATTTCTCAGACAATTCCACATTTTAAGTTCAAATTTGCAATTCTAAACCCGGAATCTAATTTCTAGGCTTCCCCCTTGGTTTCTGAGCTGGCTGCTCCTTAGGTAGGAGGAAAAAGAAAAGCCAGGCCAGAAATGTTAGAACAGAGTTAGTAGGTTGTTAGCCATTTTTCTATGCCAGTCCCCATCTTTAGATAGTATCTGATGCCTTTGTTTTATCTCCTTGACTGCATCTACAAAAAATCCTTTTTGCTCCTCCTCAGCCCCAAGAGAAAAAATGGGCAAAGGATAGGTACAGACTGTTCACAGACAAGGAATTCCAAACATCTCTTAAACCCATGAAAAGATGCTCAATTATGATCATAATAATAGAAATGCAAATTAAAAGTACAAGGAGAAATTATCAGATTGGCAACACTAAAATGTTAGATAACACTGTTTGGTAAGATTGTGGGGAATGTGTTTTGAAGCCTACTGGTATGAAGCTAACCTTCTCTGACCTCCTTGGAGAGCAATTTGGCAAAATAACTCAAATTTAAAAATATACTGACTGGATGACCAAGCAATTCTGCTTCCAGGTAATAATAGATTTACTTGTACATTTGTGCAAAATGACGTGTGCACAAGAATATACACTGTAGCAGTGCTTATAATTGCAGAGGACTGAGAACTATCTAGATGTCTATCAATAGGGGGGCAGGTAAATAAATTATGGTAGATTCCCACAACAGCATACTACACACCCATTTAAAGGAGTAAGGAAGGTTTAGCTAGAGTGATATGGAAAAATTTGCAGATATATTTTTGCATCCATCAGTGTTCTCCAGAAAATTAGAACCAATACTATAGTGTGTGTGTATATATATATATATATAAAGTGTATAAAGTGTATAATGTAAAGTGTATATATATATATATATATAAAGAGGAGTTGGCTCATGCAATTGTGGATGGTAGCAAGTCTGAAATCTGTAGGGCAGCTGGCAAGCTAGAAACGGAAACATGACTTTTATGCTGCGATCTTGAGGCAAAATTTCTTCTTCACTGGGAAACCTTGGTTTTTGCTCTTAAGGCCTTCGATTGATTGATTGAGGCCCTCCCACATTGTTGAGGGTGCTCTCCTTTACCTGAAGTTAACTGATTTTAGATGTTAATCACATCTACAGAATGACTCCACGGCTACATCTAGACTAGTGTTTGAGCAAACAACTGGGACCGTAGGCTAGCTAAGTTGACACAAAAAATTAACCATTACAATTGTGAAGGAAAAGAGGAAGGCAGAGGACAGTGAGCTAGGGGTGCTACCATTGAAGACTATGCTCATATGTGTTGGTAAAAGCACGGAGAATCCTTGGGAATACTCCCCAAGACCCAGGGATATTGGATGGCTGTAGAGCAGGGAACTAGGGGTCTGGGGAGCGTCAGAGAAAGGGAAACTTATTTTTTTACTAAGTTCTCTTTTGTGTCTTTTGAGTTCCGTTTCATGTGTGTATATTACCTACTTAAAAAAAAAATCAGGGTGCAAGGGTAGTTCAGTGGTAAAATTCTCCCCACCATGTAGGAGACCCGGGCTCGATTCCCAGTCCATGAACTTCCCCCTAAAAAAAAAAACAAGTAAAACAAACAAAAATTCAACAAATCATGCTGCAATAATGGGATACTCACATGGAAAAAATGACATGTAACCCCGCCATACAGCATACAAAAAAAAAAAAAATCAAAACTAATGTCCAATCCTCCAAAGCCCTCCCCAATTCACCAGGCTGAGTTAGTCACTCTATCCTTTTGGCTCCAAAACCATTTGATCTCTGTCTCTGCAATGGCATTTACCTTGTTGTAATGTAATTTAACTGTTCACAGGGTTCTCTTCTCTACAAAATCACTAACTCCTGGAAGGCAGGGATAGAGCCTATATTTCAATCATCATTATACTCCCGGAGCCTGACCTTCAATTGTTTGCTGGAGTAAATAAATAAATAGATAACTAGACATTTTCATTCCCTTCCTACATTTCCATCACCATCGCCTTAGTTTTCTAGGGCTACTGTAATAAAATGCCAGAAACTCATTGGCTCAAAACAATAGACAGGAAGGACTATGGGAAGATGGTGGAGTAGGAAGTTCCAGGAATCAGTCCCTCCACAAAAAACCTGTTGAATTGCCAGGAACTGTCTGTATCAACTATTCTGAAACTCTGGAGTCTAGTGTAACACTGTGCAGCATTGTTACAAACAGGAGGAAAAGGCAGGTAAATTGTGATCAATACCAGTAAAATCCACTCTCCCTGCAGTGGTTGCAATCCCCCATCCCCTAGCCTCGTGGTGGGCAGCAGTGGGGACTCAGCTTGGGCTCCTGCACAGCTTGATGGTGCCAGAGTGGATATAAAAAGACTTAGCCTTCCAGACTCTAGGAGCATGTGGTCTCATCACTGATCTCTGTTTTTGATCAGCTACTTCATATTGCTGGGACCGGCTCTGAGGGCAGCCATTGTTCCAACTCCTCTGGGCAAATGTGTTAGAGGAATTTTAAAGACAGTAACCTTCCTTAAATCTATGGAAACAGTTAAAGGGCTGCATTAACTAGGAAATCAAGAAAACACTGATTCAGTGGCCATGGAAGAAAATCTTGGTGCCCTTGTTCACTCCTTCCCCACTGTTTTGGTTTGCTGATACTGCTGTAATGCAATTTACCAGAAATGGGTTGGCTTTTACAAGGGGTATTTATTAACTTACAAGCTTACAGCTCTTAGACGATGAAAAATGTCCAAATTAGGGCATCCACTGGACAATACCAGTTGAAAGGCTGCTGGAAATCCAGACTCCTTTGTCACATGACAAGGCACATGACAATGTCTGCTGGTCCTTCTCTTTGGGTTGCATTGCTTTCAGCTTCTGGTTTCTCCATCTGTGGCTTCCTTTCTCAGCTTCTCTGGGGGCCTTTTCTCTAAATTTATCTGGGGCTCTTTTCTTTCTTTTATCCTCTTAGAAAGGACTCCAGTAAGAGGATTAGGACCCACATTGAATGAGGTAGGTAACTTCTCAATTGAAATAACCTAATCAAAAGGTCCCACCTACAACAGGTCTACATCTATTTAACCCAGGAATGGATTAAAAGAACATGATTTTTTCTGGTGTCCATAACAGCTTCAAATTACCACTACCATCCCCTCCACAATGTGGGGTGGAACCAGCTTGTGTTCCCATTGTGGACCCCTGGCCCTGTTCCAGAGAGAGCAGAGTGGCCCCTGTAAACGTACTGGGGTGTCTGTATATCAGTGCAAATCTCTCAAGTAGAAGTCTGAGGGACTGAACTAGGAAACTTGTCTCAGGCTCATTCTCCCAGAGTTTATTCTGAGGGCAGAGAAGTAGCGTGCAGACTGCTGGGATGCATGCAGATTGTGAGAAACAATTAAGTCAAAGAAGTTTGGCAAATGTCTACCAGCATTAAGTCATAAAAAATAGCACCTAGTAGGGGGTGAATGTATATTTCAAAAGGAGTACAGGGGCAGTCACTGGAACTCCTATAAACGGGGCCATCTCCAAGCACAAGCCCAGGCAAAGAAGCAGGCTCTGTGACTCCATCCAGCCTTGGGTTGACCTATTGGATAGGAGGCTAAGCTGTGAAAGAGACCACCAGGTAAAGTAGAGCTAATTTTCACAGACTGTGAAAAGTGTTTTTTGCTTTGGTTTGTTTGTTTTGATTAGTTCCTGGCATTCAGGGCATCTTCTGTCATATCACTAGCTAGATACAAGCTTAAGGAATATACAGCTCAGGGATTATATCCCAGGGTTAACACTTTCAAATATTAAAATGTACAGTGTGTAATAAACTATTAAAGACAAAGAAACAGTTCATACAAAGGAACAAGATAAAAATCCAGAAACTATCAGTGAAGAGAGCCAGATTTAGAACCTACTGGACAAAGACTTAGAAAAACTGAGCCTCGATATGTTCAAGGAGAAAAAGGAAAACACAAAGAAAGAACTAAAGGATATGAGGAAAATAATATGGATATCTGTTTGAGATTCTCAATAGGAAATACTTAAGTTGAAGTACACAACAATTGACATGAAAAATTCCCCAGACAATTTCAACAGAAGGTTGGAGGAAGCAGAAGAAAGAATCAAGATTGAAGACAAGGAAATTGAAATGATTCAGGCTGGGGAGCAGAAAGGAAAAAGAATTAGAAAGGACCTGTGGGACACCATTAAGTGCACGAATATATGCATTATGGGAGTCCCAGAGGGAGAGGAAAGAGAGAAAGACGCTGAAGGAATAGTTAAAGAAATAATGGCAGAAAACTTCCCAAATTTAATGAAAGACGTGAACATTTAAGAATCCCAACAAACCCCAAACAGGGCTAACTCAAAGAGACTCATGGCCAGACACATACTAGTCAAACTTTCCAATGTCAAGTACAAAAGAAGAGAGTTTTGAAAGCCACAAGAGAAAAGCAATGAGTTCTGTACAGAGGAATCTCAATAAGATTAAGTTGTGATTTCTCATCAGAAACTATGCAAGCAAGAAGACAATGGTGCACAATATTTAAAGCGCTTAAAGAAAATAATTGCCAATCAAAAATTTTATACCTGGCAAAACCATTTCAAAAATTAGGGAGTGATTCTGACACTCCCAGATAAACAAAAGCTGAGGGAGTGCATTACCACTAGACTTGCCCTATAAGCAATACTAAAGGGAGTTCTTCAGACGGAAAGAAAAGGACACGAGCCAGTGGATCAAAGCAACACAAAGAATTAAAGACCCCTGGTAAAGGTGACCATTTGACTAATTATAAACGCAAGTACTATCATATTATACTTTTTGGTATGTAACTCCAGTTCTTAATTCTTACATGTGCTAAAATGCAGTTGCATAAAAGTAATGATAAATCTATGGTTTGAACATATAATGTACATAGATAACTTGTATAAAGTAAAAAAATGCAGGAATGGAGGGGTTTAAGAAGAGTGTATGTGTATGCTATTGAAGTCAAGTTGGTATTAAGTCAAACATAATTGTTGCAGATTTGGGATATTACATTTTAACTCCATGCTAACCACAGAGAAAATATATTTAGAAAGAAGTGAGAAGTGACTCAAAAATGATACAATACAAAAAAAATTAATAAATATGAAAGCACACATTAACAGAAGATATGATAGTCAGGAAAGGTATCACACTAACAAAGACAAAATACCAAAATGACAAAAGAAAGTTCTGAATTATCAGTAGTTACTTTAAATGTAAATGGATTGGGCGGGCCACGGTAGCTCAGCAGGTAAGAACACTTGCCTGCTGTGCCCGAGGACCCAGGTTCGATTCCTGGTGCCTACCCATGTTAAAAAAAAAAAATGTAAATGGATTAAACTCTCCAGTCAAAAGGCAAAAATTGGCAGAATGGATAAAAAAAATAAAACATGACCCACATAATTTACAAAAGACTAACCTTAATACTGAAAGACACAAATAGGTTGAAAGTGAAAGGATGGGAAAAAAAGATATACTATGCAAGTAGTAGCCAAAAGAGATCTGGGGTAGTGTGGTGAGTTCAACCTGTGTGTACCCCAGAAAAACATGTTCTTAAATTTAATCCATTCCTGTGAGTATAAACCTAATGTAAGAAGGACTTTTTAATGAGGCTACTTTAGTTAAGGTGTGTCCCACCTTAGTCAGGATGGGTCTTAATCCTATTACTGGAGTCCTTTATAAAAGAATGAAATTCAGACACAGAGAGAGAAATCCAGGGAAGCAAGAAGCAGAACTCAATGAAACCTAGAAGAGAAAGGAGAGACCAATGCATGCTGCCATTTGCCTTGCTTTGTGAAAGGGAGCCAAGGATCACCAGCAGCTGGTCTTGGGGAAGAAAGCATTGCTTTCATTTTCCCGGCCTCAAAACCATGAGCAAAATAAATTCCCATTGTTTCACCCGACCATTTTCATTGAATTTACTTTAAGCAGCCTAGGAAACTAAAATAGGTAGCTATACTAATATTAGAGAAAATAGACTTTAAGTCAAAAACTGTTATGAGGGACAAAGAATATTATTATACTGACAAAGGAATAAATTTAACAAAAAGACACAATTTTAAATATATATACACCTAACAGCAGAGCCCAAAATATATGAAGCAAATATTGACAGATTTGAAGGGAGAAATAGCTGGCTCTGTATTAATAGTAGGAGACTTCAATACATGACTTTCAACAATGGATAGAACATCTAAACAGAAGATCAGTAAGGAAATGGAAGATTTGAATGATATTGTAAACCAACTGGACCTGATAGACAAATATAGAACACTTCAGTCAACAGTAGCATAATATACATTCTTCTTTAGTGCACATGGATCATTCTCCAGGATAGTCCATATGTTAGGTCAAAGAACAAGTCTCAATAAATGCAAAAGTCTTGAAATCATACACTTTATCTTCTCTGACCACAATGGAAAAAAGCTAGAAATCAATAATAGCGGGAGAAATGGAAGATTCACAAATATGTGGAAATTAAACAATGTACTCTTAAACAGCCAAGGTGTCAAAGAAGAAATCTCAAGGGAAATTAGGAAATACCTTGGAGAAAATTAAAAAGAGAACACAACATACTAAAACTTACCAGATGCAGAAAAGGCTGAGAGGAAATTTTATAGTTCTAAATGTTCACATTAGAAAGGAAGAAAGGAGCAGGCCATCGTGGCTCAGCAGGCAGTGTTCTCACCTGCCATGCCGGAGACCCCAGTTCAATTCCTGGTGCCTGCCCATGTAATTAAAAAGAGAAAAAAAAAAGCAGAAAAAAAAAAAAAAAAAAAAAAAAAAAAAAAAAAAAAAAAAAAAAAAAAAAAAAAAAAAAAAAAAAAAAAAAAAAAGAAAGAAAGAAAGATTTCAAATCAGAGACTTAACCTCAAAACTTGTTGATTGAAAAAAAAAAAGCTCAAACTAAACCTAAAGCAAGCATAAGAAAAAAACTAAGATTACAGTGGAGATAAATTAAATAGAAAATAATAAAAGAAAAAAGTAGAATCCACAAAAACAAAAGTTGGTTCTCTGAAAAGCTAAATAAAATCAACAAATCATCAATAAATCTTTGGCTAGACTGACAAAGAAAAAAAGAGAGAGGATTCAAATAACTAAAATCAGAAATGGAAGGGAGAACGTTACTACCAACCCCACAAATAAAAAGGAATATAAGAGGATACTATGAAAATTTTACCCAACAAATTAGAAAGAGTAAATGGACAACTTCCTAGAAATATACAGACCACCTACACTGACTCAACAAGCCAAAAGCTACTAAAGAGATTGGCTCAGTCATCAAAAACCTCCCAGCAAAGAAAAGCCCAGGACCAGACGGTTTCACAGATGAATTTTACCAAAACTTTCAAGAAGAATTAAAACCTATTCTGTTCAAACAGTTCAAAAACAATGAAAAGTCCAAAAATATACCCACACATTTATGGCCAATTGATTTTTGACAAGGTTGTTAAGTCTACTCAGCTGGGAAAGAATAGTGTCTTCAACCAGTGGGGCTGGGAAAACTGGATCTTCATATGTAAAAGAATGAAGGTGGATCCCCCACCTCACACTATATACAAAGATCAATTCAAAATGGATCAAAGACCTAAATTTAAGAGCCAGAACTGTAAAACTCCTAGAACATAAGGAAGCATCTTCAGGACTTTGTGTTATGCAATGTCTTCTTAGATTTTGCACCCAAAGCACAAACAAGAAAACCAAAAAAATTGACAAATAGGACCTTATTAAAATAAACAACTTTTATGCATCAAAGGACTTTATGATGAAAGTGAAAAGACAGCCTATTCAATAGGAGAAAATGTTTGGAAATCATATATCTGATAAGGATTTAATATCCAGAATATATAAAGAAATTCCACAATGCAACAATATGAAGACTGTTAGTTCACAAGCTGTGGAATGTGATATACCAGAACTGAAATGACATTTATTTATTAAATTTTGTTTGTTTGTTTGTTTGTTTGAATGGCTTTTAAAAAGGGAAATTTAATTAGTTTCAAGTTTACAGTTCTAAGGAACTAAAAGTGTCTAAATTAAGGCTCCAATAAGAGGTTACCTTCACTCAAGAAAAGCCAATGGGTCAGGAACACTTCTGTCAGCTGGGGAGTCATGTGGCTGGCATCTGCTGGTCCTTTGCTCCTGGGCTCCATTGCTTTCATCCTCTGTACCTGTGGAGGTTCCTTACTTTACTTCTCTAGGGCTGGGTTTGATCTCCTGGCTTCCCTTGACTCTCTCCAAGTTCTGGCTTGCTTAACATCTCATAGCAATATCTGCTGGGCTCTGAGCATCTCCAAACATCCATGTCTCTGATCTCCATGTGTGTACATTTGTGTCAGCTCTACTGTGAAATTTCTGTCAGCTCTGAGACTTCTGTCATTTCTCCAAAATGTTTCCTCTTTTAAAGGATTCCAGTAAATTAATTAAGCCCCACCTGGAATGGGTGGAGTCACACCCCCATCTAATCAAAAGTTAATACCCACAATTGGGCACATCATCTCCATAGAGATAATCTAATCAAAAGATCCCAACCTACAATATTAAATAAGTATTAAAAGAAATGTTGCTCCCACAAGATTGGATCAGGATTAAAACATGGCTTTTCTAGGGTACATAATACTTTCTAACTGGCACAAAGCCAAATAAGCCAATTTAAAAATGGGCAAAAGGCTTGACTAGACATTTGTCTTAAGAAGATATACAAATGTCTAAAAACACATGAAAAGATGGCCAACATCATTAGCCATTAGGGAAATGCAAATCAAAACAACAATGAGATACCATTTCATATGCACTAGAAATGGCTACTATTTTTTTAAAAAAACCTGAAAATTACAAGTATTGAAGGGGATGTAGGGAAATAGGAACACTCATTTATTGATAGTGGCAATGTAAAATGGTGCAGCAGCTGTGGAAGATAATTTGACAGGTCCTCAGAAAGTTGAGTATAGAATTACCATATTGACCTGGCAGTCCCACTGCTAGGTATATACACAAAATAATTGAAAGCAGGGACTTAGATATTTGCACATCAAAATTCACAGTGGCATTATTGACAATTGTGAAAGGATGGAAGCAAGCCAAGTGTCCATCAACAGATGATTGAATAAACAAAATGTAGTATATACATATATTCTGGTTTGCTTATCATGCTGGAATACAATATACCAGAAATAGATTGGCTTTTACAAAGGAGTTTTAGATTGGCTTTTACAAAGGAGTTTTATTACGTTACAATTTTACAGTTCTAAGGCCATGAAAATTTCCAAATTAAGTCCTTCTATCCTGGCTTCTGGTTTCAAATTACTCTCTAAGTGTCTGTGGGTCCTTGTTCTAGTTTGCTAGCTGCTGGAATGCGATATACCAGAAACAATGGCTTTTTAAAAGGAGAATTTAGTAAGTTACAAATTTGCAGTTCTATGGCCATGAAGATGTCCCAATTAAAGCAAGTCTATAAAAATGTCCAAATTAAGGCACTAATAAGAGGTTACCTTTACTCAAGAAAGGCCAATGAAGTTCAGCGTTTCTCTCTCAACTGGAAAGGAACACGGCAAACATGGCGACATCAGCTAGCTTTCTCTCCCGGCTTCTTGTTCCATGAAGTTCCCCTGGGGACATATTCCTTCTTCATCTCCGAAGGTCTCTGGCTGTGTGGCTCTGTGATTCTTGAGGCTCTGCCGTGCTCTCTCGTCATTCCCTTGTAGTTCTCTTCAAAAAAATGTTTCCCCTTTTAAAGGATTCCAGTAAACTAATCAAGACCCACCTGGAATGGGTAGAGTCATATCTCCCTCTAATCTAAAGTTAATACCCACAATTGGGTGAGCCACATCTCCGTGGAGACAAACTAATCAAACTTCCAACATACAGTTCTGAATAAGGTTTAAAAGAAATAGCTGCCTCCACAAAATGGGATGAGGATTAATACATGACTTTTCTAGGATACATAAGTCCTCACTTAGCTTCTCTGGGGAAAACTCTGTATTTCAACTCTTAGCTTAGCATCTCCTCACTTAGCTTCTCTGGGGAAAACTCTGTATTTCAACTCTTAGCTTAGCATCTCCAAATGTCTGTGTTCTGGATTCATCTTTCTGCTCTCTGTGTCAGCTCTGCCTCTCTCCCTCTCCGAGAGCTTTTTTTTTTTTTTTTTTCCCCATGAGCTCTTTAAAGGACTCCAGTAAACTATTAAGGCCCACCTTGAATGGGTGGGGTCACATTCCCATGAAAATAATCTAATCAAAGGGTGACATCCAGATAATAGGTCTGCCCCCACAAAATTGGATTAGGATTAAAAGAACATGGCTTTTCTGGAGTACTTAACAGTTTCAAACCAGCACAACATACAATGAAATATTATTCAACCATAGAAAGGAATAAAGTCCTGATACATGCAACAACATGGATGAACCTTGAAGACATCACTTTGAGTGAAAAAAAGTGAGACACTGAAGGACAACTATTGTATGACCTAACTGGTATGAAATAAATACAATAAGCAAACTCATAGAGTCAGAAACTAGAATATAGGTTACCAGGGGCTGGCATAGGGGTAGAGAATGGGGAATTAATGCCTAATTGGTTCAGGGTTCTGTTTGGGATGATGGAAAAGTTTGGTAAAGGATGGTAGCACATTGTGAATATAATTAACAGCACTGAATTATATGTTTGAAGGTAGCTAAAGGTAGAAATTTTAGGTTGTATATATGTTACAAGAGTAAAAATTTTAAAAAAACAACCACAGACCTGCACAACACAAAACTGAACCCTAATGTAAACCATGGATATAGTTAATAGTACAATTATTACAGTGTTCTTTCATCAAGAGTAATAAATGCACCACACTAATGCAAGATGTTAATAATACAGTGGTAAGGTACATGGGAACTCTGTATTTTATGCATGATCTTTCTGTAAGTCTACAACTTCTCTAGTAAAAATAAATTTAAAAAATATAAAATAAGAACACAGAAATTTGTTCTCTCACACGGCTAGAGACTAGAAGTCTTAAATCAAGGTGTTGGCAGGGCTATGCTCATCCCATCTAGGGGATGAACAGTTTTCGTCTCTTAGCTTCTGGTGGTTGCTGGTAATTTCTGACATTTCTTGGCTTGCAGATGCACCACTCCAATCTCTGCCTCGTTGTCACATGGCCTTCTCCCTCTGTGTCTGTGGGTCTGTGCCCAAATTTCTCTTTTATAAGAACACCCATGATATTGGCTGCAGGGCCCACCCTAATCTAGTATGACCTCATTTTAACTTGATTGCATCTACAAAGACTCTATTTCCCAATAATGTCACTTCACAGGTGCTGGGTGGACATGCATTTGCGGGGACACTATTCAACTAGTACAACTATGTATTCAAGTTTTACTCCATAAACTAGCAATTATGTAGGGTCAGTGTTTAGTTTCTTAGTCTGCTTAAACAAATACAGTGAAATGGTTCAGCTTAAACAATGGGAATTTATTCGCTCACTGTGTTAAGGCCAGTAAAGTGTCCAAATCAAGGCATCATCAAGGAGATGCTTTCTTCCTGAAGGCCCACATTCTGGGGCTGGCTGTCAGTGATCCTGGCTCCTCTGTCACACAGCAAGGCACATGGTGGCGCCTGCTGGTCTCTCCCTTCTCCTCTGGGTTTTGTTGGCTTCAGCTTCTTGCTTCCACAGCTTTCTCTCTCTGCCTGAATTTCATTCTCCTATAAAAGACTCCAGTAATAGGATTCAGACCCATCCTGGTTGACATGCGACACACCTTAACCGAAGTAACCTCATCAAAATGTCCTGCTTACAATGGGCTCACTCATAGGAATGGGTTGAATTTAAGAACACGTTTTTCTGGGGTACAGACAGCTTCAACCCACCACCGTCAGAATGACACGACTGAAACCCAATCCTTAGATTTGGAGGATATTAGTGGGTGGAAGTAAAAAAAAATACATATAATTTATATATATTTAATTATATATCATTTAAAAACATATTGAAGAGTTTCAGTTTAATGAGTTGAGAGCTTAATACTTTTCATGGCAAATAGTTCCTCAAACAGGAAGCAGTTTAATTTTTGCCTGGTAGGAAGATAAGAAATCAGGGAACTTTCCCTCCCTGGGCTGCTGTGCTTCTTGAGGCCAAATAAGGCAATTAAGGTTGACGCAGTTCACGTGCAATCATTACCCAGCGAGAGGGTCTCACTAGGAATTCCACAAGTGGCATCTGAGTTGGCTAATAAGGGTTGGTAGCCTGACTGTCCACGTAGGACTCACCAAGATGGAGAAGTAGAAAAGTCAGAGGGGCATTTAGCCTCATAGTCAAACACAAGCTATGTAATCCCACAGACCTGTTCTCAAATACCCATTTTATCTGCTGGTTGGCTACATGAACTTGGCCAAGTTACTCAACATCTCAGCCCATTTCCTCATCTGTGAAATGGGTTTAGTGAAAGCCAGTGCCTGAGTGGAATTAATAAGATCAAGTACCTAGCAGAGTGATTTATATATAAATTTTTAAATAGCCTTTTATTAAGGTTGAGTCCCCTTTTCCATGGATCATGCCATTCTCTCAGGGAAGAACATAAACAGTTCAAAAACCATACAAAAAAGTTTATGATTAAGGGCCCAGACGCCTGCCTGGTGAGGGCGGTATCTGACATGGGAGGTCACAGAGCAGAGGGCTGCTGGACTGAGCAGGCACAGACGTTAACTTTTAATAACAAACAGATGCAAAATGAGTGCTGCAATCTGAAACTCTGCAGTTAAGTCATACTGATTTCCCCCCTCCACCTACACCAGGATGTATTTATAGAGCTTACCATAGAAGTCTCCACTGCGTAATCAGACCTGAGACCTGTTCACTCTCTGTTCTAACACTCAACTGTCTGTGGTCTCTCTCTCCTGATGCACTTGACCGACGTTCGAGAAAGGCCACTGCTTCCGTCCAGGTGGCCCAGTCCTCCCCTTGCCTATACTGCCCACAGTGAAAGAGCCCACCCGGGCGGGGTGTATAGGTGCATACACCATGCCTGATAACATCCTAAAGACAAACAAAGATGACTTTTTGGTTTAGTTTGGGATGATCAGTGCTTTTGCACAGATTGGGGAGAACTAGCTGATCCCACAAACCAGCTCGTGTTCCATTAGAAATGGATTAAATCATTCCAGATGCCGAAATCTTTTGGGTGACATTTTCATTTAAAACTCACCATTGTGGCTGGGCTGGAATCCCCAGTCTGTGGCCTGTGCTGTGAGTCAGCCAGGCTGGCACACATCATCAATAGGGCTGATCTGTAATCTTCCATGGCAGCCTGCTGCTGCCCTGATTTCCTCAGCATTGAGAACACTTGTGTGCTCAAATCTCTGTTTCTCCATTATAGCTTTTAAAATATTTTCCTTTGATTAAAGGGATGGAACAATGGATTCATTTGTTTATTTAGTGCCTGATTTGTAATGTAGGCTCTAGAGTCATACTGTCGAAATTCAAACCCCACCTCCACAAATCATGAGCTGTGTGACCTTGAACAAGTTACTTAGGTTCTCTAAACCTTAGTTTCTCCCTCTATAAAAGGAGAATCATAATCATTCCTGCCTCATAAGGTGGCTGAGAGGATGGTCCCAGGTTTGGTTCCCCGGGAAGCAAACTCTGAGACAGTGCTTGGCAAGCAGGACGTTTATTCGGGAATGATCTTCAGTGCCACACCTGTAAAAGTGAGGGCAGGAAGCAGGCTTGGGGCAGAGGGAGAATCTGAGCTGCAGTGCAGTCCCAAAGAAAGTATCAGCCACCCCAGATGGCACTCTGGAGCTGGGACAGCCCTGAGAGCTATCCTGCTCTGGGACAAAGGGCCTGGACCTTTATACACAACCCTCTGTACACGAGCCATTGGGAGGCTTCCAGACTGCTTGGGGAAGGCAGTTTTCTTCAACTGAGCCAATCCCCAAAGGGAACTGACAAGGGCGCGTAGTCTTCCTGCAGCACTTCTGCAGCTGTGGGAATAAGACTTGCATCACAGCCTCCTCCCAAAGATTAAATGAGATCATTGACATAAAACCTTTAACAGAGTACCCAGAATACAGTAAGCACACTCAGTAAACCATAGCCATACAATTTTCATTGTTGTTTTTACTATTATTTGCCACCCATAATAGATGGTAGAGAAACAGTGGAGATGAAGGGTCTGCCCCTGCCCTCAAGAAAATTAATCCATGACAAATCGGACAATCAGACAAACAACTGCCATGCATGTAGCTGAAAGGTTGACACAGGATTTGCACGAGAGTACTTAGAAAGGACACAAGATGCAGACTAGGAGGATGAGGGAACGGATGCCAAAGACCTGAAGACCAAGAGAAGTCAGGCCAAGGGTGTGGGAGGTAGATGGGGGTGGGAGAGAAGGTACCCAGGTGGAGGAAGAAGTGTGTGTGGAGGCAAAAGAAAGCACAGGGTGTGCATGATTTAATTCAGCAGGGTGGGTACATAGTGAACACTGGTGGGGGGGAGAGGGGGGAAGGACCTGGGTACACCAGGTCAAGGAGTTTGGACTTTGGTATACGGAATGCAACCAGGAGCCATCAGAGGATCTACTCAGAGAAAGGACACCACCCATTTTGCGCTTGAAAAAGATCACTGTGGCTTCCATGTGGGTCATGGAGGGGAGATGAACAAGACTAGAGGCTAGAGACCCATTAGGAGGCTGTTGCTGGAGTCCAGATTAGAGATGAGGGTGACCTGGGCCAGGCTGGTGGCAATGAAGATACAGAAGAATCGATAGAGTCAAGGAACATTTAAGAGGTGGAGTCTACAGACTTAGTGATGATTGGATAGTAGGAGAGAAGAAGGAATCCAGGGTGAAGCTCAGGCTGGGAAAATAAACGTCAGAAGTCTTGGGGAATGTGTACCCTAAGATTGGAGAAACTGCTACTTTGATTTAAATAAATAAATAAATAAATATATATATATATATACACACACATAACATAGTGTGATGGTCGGATCATTTGTCAAGTTGGCCAGATGATGACGCCTATTTGTCTGGTCAAGCAAGCACTGGCCTAATTATTACTACGAGGATATTTTGTGGACTGAAATTATCAGTCAGTTGATTGCACCTATGGCTGATTACATCTTTGATCAACTAAGGGGGGTGTCTTCCCCAATTGAAGAATCCAATCAGCCAGATTTAATTCAGTCAGTTGGGGGGATGTTAAGGGAGAGGTGAGACTTCAGCAGTCAGAAGAGAGAACTTTTATCTCTACCTCAGCCAGCCAGCCTCTCCTGGAGAATTCATTGAAAACCTTCATCAGAATCGCCAGTTTGCAGCCTGCCGTATGGAATTTGGACTCCTGCATCCCCACAGTTGTATGAGATACTTTATAAAATCTCATATTTACAGATATCTTCTGCTGGTTCTGTTTCCCAAGAGAACCCTGACTAATACACATAGCATATAATGGATACTATATAATATAATAAATAACAGGCATAAACACACAAAGAAGACCATACATTCCCTAAACGGAAGAGACCATGGTATGTATTCAATAAAAGTAATGTGGTTTGTTAGTTATTTGAATTACCAAATTTTGTAAAATATCCCAAACTATTTTGTACTCAATTTTACCTTTCTTAGATGGATCTGAAGGTACTTCACATTCATCATTGTGAATATTTACTTGTCTTGTGGAACTTTATAGCTATAAAGGACTAAGCTAAATTACGGCTGACCCCAAGGCATGCTGGATGGACTTTTTGAATCATTAACTGGTATCATCTTATTCACTTAAGCATTTATTAAGCAACTTTGATATGCTTAATATCAAAGCATATCAGGTCCTGATGATACCAAGAAGAATAAAAGCCAGTTCCTGCTCTCAAGGAGCTCACAGTACAACAGAAGACACTGAAAAAGAAAACAATTCCAGACTTTTTAACAGGCATTATGACAGAGAACCACACAGAAGGCTTCTGGGAAAGGCAATACCATTAGACTGGCAATATCAGCGTGTTTTTGTTTTTGTTTTTTGGGGTTTTTTTCCCCACGAAAATAGAAGAAATTCTAGTTACTCAAGCTTTGGAGTTAATTGATTTGATATGTAATACCTCAGATTATTCCATGCAACAAACAATACCATGTTCCCTTCCTCTCTGTAAAATAACTTACCAAGTACATTGTGGTCAATAAACAATACAGTAAATTCTTCCAGGAGAGACAGGATGGAAAGCAGGACTCTCTGTCTCATTCGGTGGCAAGAAACCCTCTAACCAAGTCTCCCCATGTAACTCATCTGGTTACATCTTTCTGAACTCGGAGCAGTGGCTAAAGCTGATGGGAAAATCTGAGCAAAAGTCAAGACTCACTGTCTGGAACTCAGTGAAGAAATGCCCAAGTTTTATTCTTTTTGCTGGTCTGTGTTTCTGTTGTTTCTGGGGCCTCCCACTGAGGCTATGTCACAGGCTTCTGGACTGAAATTATCAGTCAGTTGATTGCACCTAAGACAAAGGCTACTCTTACCAGTGACAAATTCTACCAGAAATCTTTAATAAAGCATAGCCTAAAGAAACTTCTAACCAGCTCTTAAGACTCAGGGCTCTGTTTTAGACAAATCCATAAGTCCCTTGTGGCACACAATCCTCAGAAGCAATTAGGTTAGTTCCAGAGAAACTTGCTTCCTCCCTGCTTCTGTCTAGCAAAAGAAGAAAAGAAAAGATCAGCAAAGAATGCCATCAGTACTTAAACTGACACTCTAGTGGAAAGCAAGTTGAGAAAAGAAAATAGATAGGAATAAAAATTTACTTTGGATTCCTTCTTCAGTGAACATCAACATTTATTGAATATTGATTCTAGACCCAGCCTTGTGCTCAGGGCTTCAGATATGAAGACGCATCAGACACCACTAGTGACATGAGGGTCCAGCGCCTTCAACAGTAATATTTCTCATGGTAAATCAGTGTATGGCATTCGGGTTTATACATCAGTCTCTTGCATGTTTGGTGAGCCAACAAAGTCCTTGCAGTCTAAATCACCTGCGTGTTGAGTTTTGGGACTTCAAAGCTATTAAGTATATCTTTGTAAGTGGGGATCATTCCACTGGAAATGATTGATAGGCCTTCCTAGCTCTAGAAGGAGTGAGCTAAGCATAGGGAGAGGCAAGGGGGTCTCTTAGAGTTCCAGGATATTCTCTGAATCTGAGTTCGAAAATTGGGCCCAACATTACTCCAAAAAAGTTTCCCCGTGAATGAGTCCGCATGCCCAAAGATCTCAGATGGAACCTCCCAAACATTCTCTTTTCTGGGCAAAGACCTCCCAGGTGAATCAGGGTACTCAGTTGAGGTTACAAATGCAATCACCTTTTAATCAACCGAATAAATCTTTTTACTGGTAGTGTTTGGCCCTACTTCCCAAATGGAGGTCACAATTTACGATTTTATCTTTCAATCTGGTAGCAAAAACCAACCTCTACCTAAAAAGAAGAACAAAATGCAAAAAAAATAAATTAGAGGGGATCAGGGTGGTGGAGAGTGGGGAATAAGTAATTAAGGCTTGGGTACAGCTCCGGTTTAGGGTGATGTAAAGATTTTGGCAAGGGACAGTAGTGATGGTAGCACAACATTGTGAATGTAATTAACACCACCGTATTGTACACTTGAAAGCAGTTAAAGTGGAAAATGTTGTGTACATGTTACCACAATTATTTTTTTTTTAATTTGCATATGGGCAGGAGGCACCAGGGATCGAACTCCAGCACGGCAGGTCGGAGCTCTGCCTGCTGAGCCACGGCAGCCGCCCACCACAATTTTTTAAGTGTGATTTTTCTTTAGAATCGTTCACTGCAATCAGAGTTTCTGTATTTGAGACATAAGACTCAAAGAGAATAAAACCATGGTTTTTCCTTCTTCGGGTTTCAAAAAAAAGAAGGCAGGTGAGTTTCCATGGCACTTACATTTTCTCCCTGGCTTTGTTGATGGTGTCAAAGCAATCTTCCAGAACTCCTCCCTAACAGTCCCGGGCCCCAGGAAAGCATGTGATTTCCCTAATATCAGTGTACTGGGGCGGGGGGCAGCGGGGGGAGTGAGAGAACTGTAGCTCAAAACCACCCTAAAGGTTCACAATGCCTTCGTTTCTATACGAAGGTGGGGCAGCCGCCAGGCGGCGCGGACTCCCACCCCTGCGGGGAACACCCACGCGGCGCAAAGCAGTCTGAAAACCGAAACCGGTCCTGGGGACACCGGAGGACGCCCCCGGGCGGGGCCCGCGGACCCAGCTGACCACCAGCAGGCGGATGTCGCGGAGGCGCCGTCGCTCACCCCCGGGCGACCTCTGCCGGGCAGCCCCAGGGAGGGAAAAGAGAGGGGGAAGGAGGGCTCCGGGTGGGAGGAGGGGCGGCCGGCCCCCCAGGCCCCGCCCCGCGGCCCCGCCCCGCCCCGCCCCGCCGCGCCGCGATTAGAGCCGATGACTCAGGGCGGAGCTCCGCATCCAACCCGCGGGCGCCGCCAAGTTCTCTGGATGGGACCAGAAGTTTCTACCCGGCCAGTTGCTACGTCCCTTTATCTCCTCCTTCCCCTTTGGCAGTGAGGAGGCTATTTCCAGACCCTTCCACCCCTCTCAGGCCACGTCACCCCCTCCTTTAATTCATAAAGGTGCCCGGCGCCGGCTTCCCGGACACGTCGGCGGCGCGCAGGGCTCACACTCCGGCGGCGGCGAGGTCCTCGCAGCGGCGGCCCAGCGACTCGGCGCCCAGGAGGCCGGCACCCCGCGACCCGGGACCCCGCGCCCCAGCCCTCGGGGACCCCGCAGTCCGCGCTCCGGCGGCCGCCGCTCCGGGCCGACCCCGCGCCCAGCATGAGCGCAGCCACCCACTCGCCCATGGTGCAGATGGCGTCCGGCGACCGCGACCCGCTGCCCCCGGGCTGGGAGATCAAGATCGACCCGCAGACCGGCTGGCCCTTCTTCGTGGACCACAACAGCCGCACCACGACGTGGAACGACCCGCGCGTGCCCCCCGAGGGCCCCAAGGTGAGCCGGAGCCGCGCCACGCCCCGGCCGGCGGCCATACCTCGACGGGGGAACAGGCCCGGCCTGGCGGCGGCTGGACTGGGTTGGGGGAGCGCGGGGCTGGCCCCAGCCCCCAGGTCCCTGCACCGGGGGTCGGGGCATCCCACCCCGAGCTCGCCCTGCTGCTCTTGGCCAGGCCTTGAGAGGCGTCGGGGTGACGGGGTGCCCCAGAGAGGTCAGTCCTCACCCCGCCGCGTTTGATTTTGCGAGGGGGGTGAGGGGGACGGACGGGGAAGTGCGACCCGGGACGGGGTGGAGGCACGGGCGTCAAGAGCTGTCCCCAAGTTCCCGGGCTCGGAACGGGCGGCGGGCCTGGTCCGCGAGAGGCCTGGGCCTGGCCCTGCCGCCGGCTCTGCTCCGCGTCCTGAGATAGTCGTTACTAGAAGGTTCTCTCATCAGCCGACCCCTGGTGCGGGGGCGGGGGGCTTTTACGAATTTCCCCCTCTACTTCTGGACAACTTGGTTGACAGTTATTTTGACCTTACTCTCCCAGCTCGCGGACAGAGTGACTCAGGACGCTGATATAAATAGTCTTTTTTTTTTCCTTTTTTCTTTTTGAATTACTGTTGTATCGTTGTTTGAGGATTTTTTTTGAGTAACATTGAGTTTCAGTGTGATTTGTTAAAAACAAGATGCTGTTCTCCCAGGCAGTTGGCCCTTCCCTTAAGACTTCGCCTCAGCTGGAGAGAAAGAGAATGATGATTTTTGTTTGTTTTAATGGTATGCATTCTCTTCCTTGTTATGGCATTAAAATATTTAGGATTTGTTTCCCATACACAAATAACTAAGTAATAATACTTTTATACAGCAGAAATATGCTTCATCTAGATACATGTAAGGATATTTACTTCTTAACCCTTAGAAGCATGACAGTTAAAAAAATATACATTTGGTAATTTAAAAAATTATAATTAGTTATATTGGAACAACTTCCTACAAATTAAAATTTTTCAAAATAAAACGTTTGGAAAAAATAGTGTACTTAAAGGGTAACTTAATACTGTCTGTGCAAAATAAAAGCAGTAGAAACTGGTAAATTATTTTGAAGATTTAAAAAGTCACACAGTTAAATATGCTTTGTAAGGCTTTATTTTAGAAGAAAGACCTTTATGATTTTCTGCACCTTTTTCCTTTAAAATATTGATGAAACTCTCGTGTCCAAAAGTGATGTATTGTACACTCAGCAGTTTACATTTACAAGGAGTTAATTGCATCTTTATTTCTGAAAATTAGATCTAGAAGGTGTAATTAGCTGGGTTGGACATAATTATATGCACCTTTTTGTGTGTTCTCCCTGTAGAGATGGGCCTGTCAGAAGCTGCTGGCACCCTTTGTTTTCAGTGAAGATCAGGTTTAAACAAACACTGGGAGTTCAGTATGAGACCCAAATTGCCAGCACTTTGTTTTCAACATGGAACTCTCTCAGGGAGTTGGATTGCTTGCTGCTTTGCTTCCTGTACCCGCCGGGTGGATGGGTTAGGCTGTAGTTTCATAAAGCTTCTTGAGCAGAAGAAACAGGCCAAATTACAATAATTACTTAAAAATATATATATAT
This sequence comes from Myrmecophaga tridactyla, assembly GCA_004026745.1. Classification (NCBI taxonomy): domain Eukaryota; kingdom Metazoa; phylum Chordata; class Mammalia; order Pilosa; family Myrmecophagidae; genus Myrmecophaga; species Myrmecophaga tridactyla. The sequence continues at coordinate 88,774 of PVIY010001697.1, read as the reverse complement.
AGAAAGTAAGAGTTACTAAATCAGAAGTCTGACCCTGGGAAAGGTTAAATACAATGTAAAACGCACAGTGAGCAAAGGGCCCCAGCTAAGAGGACATTCCAAGCATCCTCACCTTTAAGAGGAAGTGTCAATCAGAAGCTATTCCTTGAGCATCTGCAATTTGGGAAGTACTTTTTCTGCAAGGACTCAGCTTCAGGATGTTTAGGGTCTAACCATGTTGGTAAAGAGGTGGCTTTCATGGAAGGAAAAGACTAGAACTTAGTGTTTTATTCAGTCTTTTATACTCCATCTTCTCACAGTTGACTGTGCCACCTTCCCCTGAAGTGGTTAGAGTGATTCTTTCACCCCCATTTTTCAGAGGAGGCAGTGGAGGTGTGTTTTACCCTTCATTGCAGAGCCAGGAAGGTTCGAGACAAAGGTGTTGAGTTTTATCCACCTCCATTCTAAGCTGTGGCACCTCCCTACCTGCAGTTTTCTGGATTTCAGTTTTCTACACGCTTGGGCTTCCCACGAACTGCCTGGCAAGTTCCTATCAATCCAGACCCCTTTCCTGGCAGAGAGGTTGACATTTGCTTAGGAATCAGGAAACCACTCCTTCCTGGTTTCCTCCCTGAATAAAACAGGTTGGGTATCTTGGAGTATGGTACACGAAACTCCCTGGCACGAGAAAGAGACCCTCCTCTCTCAAGGACCAGTGCTGCGAATCCCCAAATCTTAGAGGTCGTGAGCACTGATTTCCAAGCCTGGCTGTGTCTGGGGGAGGCTTTTAAGAACACAGATTGCCTGCTGCATCGTCAACCCCACCCTGCTCCCCCCATCTCATCCCTCCAACATGTTTAATCTGAATCGTTCAGGGTGGGGCCCAGGAATCTCTGAATTTAAAATTCCTCCCTCAGGTTTCTGTTTACCACCCCGGCAACAGGGAGCCCCTGAAGGACTGTGATCCCCGTTTTGTACAAGGAGCTGCGGCTCACTGTGCCCCTGTCTGTGGACCCTGGGCTCCTTCCCAAGCAGTACCTGCTTAATATCTCCCCGGCAGAGCTTTGCCTGGCGTCGCTTTTCTTGGTGAAACTCGCCCAGTGCCTGGTGTAAGGCTTTGGTGGGTGTGAGTATGCAGGAGGCGTGGTGAGGGAAGGAAGACAGCACCCCACAGAGTCTGGCAGGGTGGCTGTGCTGGGCATAGGGAAGTGATCAGACAAGATGTGGCATTGTTCCAAGATCCTGCGATAGCCCAGAGATTTCCTTCCTGTCTTATTCTCCCAGCAGAATTGCACCATAATAATTTGACAGATTATTTCAAGGCACTGTGAAAGGTAAAAACTGTCTTTTGGAGGAAATTGGCAATGTTTTGAATTATGATAGGGTCATTTGTTCTGCGTCAGGTTCAGCAGCACGTCCTGAATTTTCTTAAAGATGAGGTCATCTTGCTTTTGTTCCTCTTAGAATCAGAACACAATCAGGAAATGAGTAGCCGTTCCTTCCTTCCTAAGCCAGCAAGATGCAGTTAGGGCTAAGCAGATTCCTTCATAGCTTGGTAGATGGTGATTTGTTGAGGGGTGGGAGGAAGGCAGTAAAGATCACGGCCAGAATGCCTCAAGTCCAGCTTGTCCAAGACTTTCATTTTCCCCTTGCTTAGCTTATGCAAGAACTGGCTGCCCCTCTGAGAACATAATTTGTCCCCTGTTTTGCAGAGTAGATTTGCCCTTTATGAGCATAGGGTCCATTCGCAGGAGCTCTGGCGGCATTTAACATTAGCCAGGGCTGGGAAGGCTAAACTGTTTGATGCTGTCGGACTGGTTGTGAGTCATAAAGCTTCATACCACCCTTGAAGCTTGATTAGCGCCGTCCTCATTTCTGGAATGGCACATGGGTGCCTTATGTAAACCATGCTGCGGGTTTCTTATTTTCTGTTGACATTTAAAAGTGATGCTCTGATGCTTATCGTCAAAAAATAGGAAACTGTACATAATACAAACCTGCTTTTTCTTTTGAATTTCTGCTGTTTTAATATGTCTCTTAAAAAAATTGAGGCCCTGTGGGGCGGGCCATGGTGGTTCAGCAGGCAGAGTTCTCGCCTGCCATGCCAGAGACCCGGGTTTGATTCCCAGTGCCTGCCCATGCAAAAAAAAAAAAAATTGAGGCCTTCAGTAGGAAAACTGAGAAGTTAAGACAGAGGCCTTGCTCTTTAAGAAGCTCTGATGTCTCCTCGTGTGTGCCCCCTCTCCCCATACTTGTGAGCACTCCTCTATTATGCTTTACTGTATTATTCTCAGCCCCTTCCTGGCTCCCCTTTCCTCACCTAATCAAGTCCACATCCCATGGAACTCAGACTGGGTTGTGACTTTGAGGCTTTAAGGCCCAAACTCCCTCATTTTGCAGATGCAAAAGTTGGTCTCTTTCTCTCCCTTTGACATTCATGATGCTTTGTGAGATATCTGGTATTGTTAATTTTTCACATATTTCTGTTAGAACTTCTTTAAAGCCTTGGCAGCATGTCAGGCAGCAAGGCAGTTTGCAAAACCTTAAGCAGAAAGAATTTCTTTAGCAAGAAATGAACTTAATTTTTTTCTGTTAGCATATTTGTAACTGTGTGCCAGACACTGGTGAGTGCTTTTATAAATCATATCTTTAACCCCTCAAAACGGCTCTCTGAGATGGAAACTATTAAGTATGTCTTAGGCACAAGAAAACAGACTTGGAGAGGGGCTGTGCCTGGTCTGAGGCCTTTAGCTGTGGTACAGTTGGGGTTCTGGAAGGGGTAACTTGCCTCCAGGGGGGCTAGCTTCAGCCAGGGGTTCTGGAAGGGGTAACTTGCCTCCAGGGAGGCTAGCTGCTTCTAGAAACTCCTCCATCCTCAGAGCTCTTCTTACCCAGGCACAGCCAGGCTAATAAACAGCCATGAAGTCCATCATGTACAGTTGGTCAGAAATGCTGGCTCATTTCCTGGGCCTGGGCTCTGGAAGCAGATGAGCCCAAGGTTGGACTTGCTTGTTCATTCCATCAGAAGTTTACAGAGCACCTGCTCTGTGCCGGTCACAAAGGCCGTGTCGAGGACACCTCTGCTCCTTGGGTGCCGTTCTCCACGAAGCACATCCTCCTTCTTTGCAGTACGAAGCAAGCTGTCCCTTCTCTGAAGTCTGCATTTTAAAAATTTGAATCTTTCTTCTAAAAGTTGCTACTTTGGACAGCTGCTGAGGCCAGAGTCTGTTACACATGCAATGAAAATTGAACAGATGAGTCAGTGTAGAGAAGAGTAAGCCTGGGCCTGTGCTCAGGCGTGTGCGGGCTGCTTAGAGAAAAGCCACCTGTTGTGAGGTACAAACCCAGGAGGAATGTCCCTGTGACTGGAAGCAAGGACTGAGTGTAGCATGGCGTGTAGCCTGACCTGGGCCCCCAAATGTCCTTAACATTTGGGCTTGTTTTTTCTGTTGTTGTTGCTTTTTATATAACCTTCTGAATGGCTTTTTCCCCACAAAGGAGTTCACTGTGGATCCCGAAGTTCATCCTTATGGATCTGGAGAAGCTGTAAGTTGTCCCTGCTAGCATTGGTCTCCTGGAGCAGGCCTGCTGGGAACCTCCAGGCTGGGGTCTGCTAACCCATCGTTGCACAGAGAACAGCTCCTGGTACTGGAAAAGAGTCCCCCTTTAATTCTGATTTTCCTATGGCTGGCAGTACCATCAGACATGTATGTGTCTTATTCACTGTCAGTTAGAAAAGCCCAGAACTGCAGATTGTCTGCCACCTACTCCAGGAGCCTGTTGTAAAAATCTCAGCTGCCCCAAAAGTACTCCCAGCACAGAGCTGTGCCCCAGTGAATTGATGTGAGACTTCCCTCTGAAAATTCTTTAGCTTTCTATTGGAAAACAAACTTTTCCTATTTTGAACTAATTTCTTCATTGTTCACTAAAGTAGAACTATAGTTTTTCTCAGATTTTTAAAAAAATTCTTCTTGAGTACTGAATGAATGAGTGAATAGTTTAAGACTCCAAAGAGTGATAGATTAGGAAAGCATGTGCCTCTTCACTTTTCAAGTCATCCAGATTTATTCTGGAGACCCTCAACATCAGAGGGGACCGGGCTCCCATCCAAATTGAACTGGGTTTTGTCCCTCAGTGGCCTGGATTCTGGCAGAGCCCCCATGAGAGGGCCGTGTGGAGTTCTGGGCTGTGGTGACTCAGAGCGAAGCCGAGTGCTTTCACTCTCACTTGCCTTGCCTTGGCCGGGCCAGTGACTCAGCACTGAGCAGCAGCTCACTGACCCAGAGCACATTCGAACTGAATGTTCCAGGTCTGAGCCTCAGCCCAGCTTGGCCAGGGGAAATGAAATGCTTCCACTTCTGCTGCATTTAACCCCGGGAAGGTAAAGGCTTTGGAGACATTAGCCTCAGTTATCCTCACACAGTACAGGTGTGGTGTGAAGAGTGACCCTGGCCTTAGCATCAGACTAACCTGGGTTCTAGTGATTTTGAATAAATCATTTATGTTCCCTGAGCCTCATTTTCCCCTTCTGTGAAGTGGGTATAGCAACCTATCCATTAGGTTGTGAGGATCAGGGGAGAGGGTTCAGGGAAGGTGATAAGTCCAGGGCTTGGCCCAGCTGTGTGTGCAAGCCATGAAAATGTTCACAGCTTCTGCTATGAAGTAGACAGGTCTCCATGGATAGGTGTTTGGCCTCTGCAGACAGTTGACCGTTCTGGCTATGCTTGGTTCTTTTGGTTCCCAGGTAGGCCTGCTGTCTTATTTCTCAGAAGTAAGGTCTGCTCTTATCACCCTGGCACCATGTCAGCTGATTCCCTATAGACCAGTTCTTGGACTGCCCTCAGAATAGGACAGAGATGGGCAATCACTTGACCATGCATCATGGGGTCAGGTGGAGGCCCTGCAGCCTACCACCACTCAGCCTCTAGACTCATCCCATTGCCCAACATGGGCCAGGTGGAATTGTGTTTTCCTGCAAGATGCTGAATGGAGTGCTGTTCTACCCTCAACCCCAACTCCTTGAAGAGTGGAATTTCCCTCCGCCATCTTGAGGACAATTCCAGGCAGGAACTAGGTGACCGATTGCTGTTGCAGGGAAGCCAGGCCATGCTAATGAGGGACCAGCCATCTGCTGTTCCCAGCTCAGCTCTAAGGGACGTAAATGTCACCACAGATGGATGGAGGTGGAGGGGATTTCTAATTGTTACTACCCTCTGGGGAGTATGGATGTAATGGGGAGGGATGTTTTGAGAAGCTGCTTAGGGTGAGAAAAGACTTCCCCCAAAGAATTTGTTACAGGGCTGCACCGTTGGCCACACGAACATCTCCGTGGGGATTCTTTTGGATGCTTGAGTTTTGCACAAATGCATGCCTGGTGATGTTCTACACACAGACACCTGACAAGCACTTCATGGTTGGTCTCTAGTAGATGGAATAGCAAGGTGATTGCCCAGTGTCTTGCTGTTAGTAGAAGACAAGATCTTGAAAATTCCGTGGAAACATTCCAGATGAGGAAAGTACCTTTTCCTGGTCTTTTTGCTGCTTGATATGAAAAATTCAGCTACTTTTCCATTAGTGATCCCCAGCTTTAGGCTGATTAAAACAGGATCCGATGCTTTTTCCTGAAGTAGAAGTAGGTTATTTTTATGTCCCTGAAGTGAGGAGTTCAGAAGTGACATGGCCTCTGCCTGGCTCTCCACTAACATCCTGTGTGACCTTGGGCCACATCCTTGTTCCCACATCTGCTCCGTGGAGTGGCCTGGGAGGTAGGAGCCCTCCCTGCAGCAGGGGGGCACCCAGGTGGCACTGAGGAGACCCTGCGTTGGTTCTGGGATTTTTTCCCCTAGGACCCGGGGGCTGTGTGCAAGGAGCCAACTTAGTTATTTCCTTCGGTTGGGTATTGACCCTTGGTGTAGTGAGGGAAGCTCAGGACCCCTAGAGTTGTGCTTTTGCTTCTAGGCTGTGAAATTTTAGACACAGCTCTGAGAGAAAATGGTATCTTTGCTAATTAATACTCTTAAAGGCAATTTTAATCCTCAGATACAGGAACTTCTAACTCCAGTGGGCTCTCGTTAGCAATTTGGGGTAACGACTAAGGAATTAGGCTTAGTAGACAATGGGTCAAGCCTTTGGTTGCTGGAGGAAAGCTGGATCCGTCAGTAACTATTTGTGGAATGAAGGAACGTGATTGTGTCAAGCACGGAGCAGCTCAGGGTTTCCAAAGACTTCCTCGTGCCTTATTTCACTTAAGTCTTATGAAAACTCCCTGGGAAGTGTGTGTCCACGTTTTACTGCTGGGAAACTGAGTCTTAGTAGCTAGGATCCTATCCAGGGCCACACAGCTGGTGAGTGGCAGGAGTGGGCTGGGAGTCCAGGGTGCCGAGCTGATGACCAGACTGTCCCTGCTGCCCAGGGACAAGCTGGACAGTGTGACAAAGCAGTGCAATGTCGAGTTTCACCCTGAAAAAGGAAGTGTTCCCCAGTAGAATTCTAGCACATAGGGACACCCATCTCATTAATCCCTGGGGGGATGGGGAATATTTTCTAGTAACAGGCATATCAGATAAAGTCACCAATAACCCGTGACTGGCAATGGTTTACTGAATTTGTGCAAAAGGAGTCTTAGAACAAAACCGAACTCCATTGTACAGTAAATGGGCTTAGATGGAAGCTGGGATTAGCTGATCATTCAGAATTTATTCGGTGTCTGCTCTGTGCCCCACGTGGTACTAGAAGTAATGGGAGACCCTATATCACGCCCTGATGGGAACTGAAGGAATTTTGATAGTTTGGCTACAGGAATGCAAGTGACTATTTATATACCAAATTGTCACTCAGACGTAGTTCATTTTTAGGGCCTGTAATAATAACGAATGGAAAGTCTTGGTAAGATGTTGAAGCTCAGTGCTCTATTTGGGCTTTAGAAGAGTTTTCCTTTTGTTTCCTGCCTAGTGTAGGCAAGCCAAGCCATTTCACTTTGATCTAGATCCTAGTTCTCTGGGGAGTTTGAGGGTCCCTATTTCCTTCTACTTTTTTTTTTTCTCTCTTTGTTTTAAAAATTTTGAAGCATGGTTGGTAAAAATCAACACCTGACCTGTGTGAAGGCTTTTCTGGCCTAAAAACCCAGTTAATAAAATCTGTCCTACTTAGGACTCCAGCGCTATTGAGGCAGAAGTGCCACGGGGCAGTCCGAAGAGTTGCTCTTGTGATCACTACCGTAAATTCAGAGAGACGGACGGGAGTTGTGGTTTATAGGTGTTGGACCCTCTCATGGATTGGGGTTCACAGAGGGACCCATTCCTGGACTTAAGTGGGACCCAGCTGTGGAGGGGTAAAGGTAGACCCTTCTCCACTGAAGCCAGGAATGTGTGACCCGCTGCACGGTGGTTGCATGTATGCAGGAGGTGCCCCAGACTTCTGCTCCTGCCCTGTTTTTAAGGCGCAAGGACTCCTGGAGGGGGTGGAGTGGGGGGTGGGGGTGGGGGGTGGTCAGCAGCTTCCTCTTCATTTTGAGTGCAAATTTCTGTGATATTAACTTTTCCTTGTTTGTTTGTTTTTTTTTTTGTAAGACTCAGGTGTTTGTATGCTGTATGGTGGAGGTCACATTCCATTCTTTTTCCATTTAACTATCCTTTATTGCAACACCCTTTGAGTGTTTTTTTTTTTTTTTGGAAGTGCATAGGCTGGGAATTGAACCCGGGTTTCCTGTATGGCAGGTGAAAATTCTACCACTGAACTACCCTTGTACCCCCTTTTCCTTGTTTTTGAGCTTTATGTAGCTGTTTAGAACTCGAAGGGACTTTGGAAATCCAAAGCCATGGGATGTCGGAGCTGGAAGGGACTTCTGATTGATGTTTCTCAGTGCGGTCCCTGGGCCACCTGCTTTTGATGCCCGGCTGGGGACCTTTTGATGCCCGGCTGGGCACCACCACGTGCTGATTGAATCTGACTTTCCTGGGGGCTTAGTCTGCACTTACTATTTTTTTAATTCCGTGGATGCTTCTGCTGCCTCCTAGAGTTTGAGAACCACTAGCTTTACAGAACCTATCTGGGCTTCCCCTTATTTCACAGCTGAGGAAACGAAGGTCCAGAGGGGGGATGCGGGATGCTTACGTCCACACTAGTTAGGGGCAGACCCAGGACTAGGGCCCAAGGGCAGGCTCTTGCCGGGTGTCCCAGGACTCAGGCCCAAGGGCAGGCTCTTGCCGGTGTCCCAGGACTAGGGCCCAAGGGCAGGCTCTTGCCGGTGTCCCAGGACTCGGGCCCAAGGGCAGGCTCTTGCCGGTGTCCCAGGACTCGGGCCCAAGGGCAGGCTCTTGCCGGGTGTCCTTAGTGCCTGTGTTGCTGTTGGTGAAAATCCATAGCGCAGCTCAAGCGCGCTGTTGGGCAAACAAGCCCAGCTGCTCGCCCAGGCGCAAATGGACCCCAGGCTTTCTCTTAGGGAATCTTTTATTTTTTTTCATTTTGTATTGTGGTAAAATATACCTAACATAAAAGCATTTTAACCTAATTAGTGGGGCAAATTTTGTCTCTTGGCAAATTTTTTCCTGCTTTTTAATCCTGGCCATCTCTTAGAGTTGCAGGACTTGCCTCAGGGGATTTTAATGCTAAGTACAAACAAGTTGAAAGAATTTAACCAGTTCATTTAATAAACTGTATAAGGAGATAAGCAGTGAGAATCAGGACCCTACCTTCTGGGCTTTTGTTTCCTAATTGAGCTTCATAAGTGTAAATTCCTGGTGTTTCTACCCAGAACTGAGGAGCTGAGCTGTCCTGGAACGTGACTCCTGCAGTGGCACCGCGACTGCTGGAGAAGCGGGTCAGCAGGCCGTGCAAGGGGCTCGTGCGAGGGGCTCCTGCCGGCCCTGGGCCCGCGCCCCGGCTCCCCCCACCCCAGGAGCGCCTGAGTCACAGCGGCCATCCAGGTCCACACTGACACACTGAAATTGGGAGGATGCTGCTGTAGCAAGTAGAGAGGGCTTTCCTGGGCTTGTGCTTGAACTTGAGGATGCTGTCTGTGCAACTGAAGAGACACGTTTTTGTCATATTCTAGGGAATCATAAATATCCAACCTTTTTTTTTCCCCCCCTTTGATTTAAAAAAGTTCCTTCTTGGTTTTACTTGAATGTGATGAAACAGCATAGGAGACAGAAAGGGCAATTTAACTCTTTCAGGTGGTGCTTCTAGGAAGTAATGAGTGAGTAAAAGCTGAAGTGTCTCACGCTGGTCCCCAGGGGCAGAGCCGGCAGGACGGGGGGCAGCGCTAGAGGGTGGCGTCGGCATGCCCAGCGCAGCTCTCACTGCGGGCCGGAGGGTCAGCTTTGGTTTAAGTTATTTATTTAGGTAGGAATGTTTCATTTTCTGTTGTTTATTTAGGTAGGAATGTTTCATTTTCTGTTCTGTAAAGTTGATGTGGTTTTTTACTTACCTAAGATTGTACTGTTCAAAACAAAACCTTACCAGAGTAGCAGGGAGAAACTGGCACTCCTTTCCGATGCAAAGTGTGTGAAGAAATGTGCTTTTTAATGAAATGGCATAAGGGGATCATTATTACACACGGAACCGGGAGTGCAGACGTTGGGACTGCAGGGAGCGCTGCCTCCTGCCTGTCTGTAACCACCCCGGCCTGCCCACCTTGTGTCCCGGGGGCAGCCAGCTGCGTTTTTCCATCTATGCCAAGTTCAGGACAGGAGTCTCTGTGAGGGCCCCTCCCATCTCCTCAGGTCCTGCCAGCCCGTGAGGCCTTTCTGTCCCTCCTTCTCGCCTTCTAGTCACTCCTTTCCGTTTTCTGTGTCCCTGCTTCAACCTCACTTCCTTACCCTCATCCCTGGCTTCTTTCCTCCCTTCCTACTGCACCTGGTTTCTCCTTCTCAGACCCTGCTGTCTTCTGAGCTTCTCTCCTTGGGCTCCTCAGCAGCTCCGGGACAGTGGACACAGTTCCTCACTTCCCGCTTGCCTCTGGGCCTCCAGCCTTTTCTTCTTCAGCTGAGCACTCATCTTCAAGCACCAACCCCCCTCCAATTTTTGCTCCCCCCGCCCCCCACACACACGGGACCACATTTTTAACTCCACTGACCCAAACGCACCACGCGCAGCTTTTGAGGCCCAGGCTCAACATTGGCTCAAGGAAGCAGCGTGTGCTGGCCCAGCCCAGCCCCTTAGGCAGGCAGGCTTGCCTTCCCTCCCCATCCTTCCTCTCTTGCTTGCTTTCAATATAGGTACAAAATATATTCACTGAGGTGCATACAATATGCAGCTCTTGGCAGGCCAACTCCATTGCCTTCTGGACACAGGGGCTTCCCCCAGGAGGAGCCAAACCTCAGTCAGGCCTGTATAGGGGATTCCAGGCCTGCGAGAGGGATGGTGGGGTGCCTGCCCTCGCTTGGTAAAATCGGATAGTGTGAGTCATGGATGGCAGGGAATATGTCTGCATGCTACCACTTAGAAAAAGATATAGAGCGTTTCCATCTCCTCATAGGTTCTTCAGGGGCTCTTCCCAGTTGTTACCATTTCCTCCAGTGGCAATCCCATTCTGACTTCAGTCACCATCAGTTTTATCCATCAGTTTGGTCAGAATATCACAGTCCTGTGCCTGTTTAGGGAGGGAGCTAGTGATTGTGGAAGGTCTACACGGTGTCCTCACTGGACTCTGAGAAACCCCACAAGAGCCCAGCAGAACAGGTGTATGTTACATAAGGAAATTAAGGCTTGCAGAGTTTAAGGGAGTTATCCACAATCACAGAACTGTTAACCCGTAGGGGTAAGAAAGAACTTGGCTCCTGTCTAGCTCCAAAGTCCATGGTCTCCCCCGTTCTAATGGGCCTCTGTGCTGTCTGAGGAGTTTGCATTCTATTTGTTTCATGCCTCTTCAGACTTTCTTGTAAGCCCCTTACAGTAGGAATGGTTCCTCGCTCGCTCGGCAGCCCTATGGCACCGAGCAACCCTGTGGCTGAAGGAGGCAGTGGACGAGGACTGTTAACTGCTCAGATCCCTGGAGCTCAGATGGCCTGAGGTCAGCACCCGTGCACCAGCAAAGGTGATGGCCAGGACTTGCCCAGGCCCCCGATTCATAGTGGAAAGAGGGCGCCCCAGTGAGTGAATAAAATGCCCAGAATCCATGCTGTGACTGGACTCTGAGTGGCCTTCTTGCTGGCTCCCTTCAACAGCAGGAATTCAGTTCTTATTTTGTGGGACTGGACCCACTCCCTGCTCTTGGGTGACCCAAGAGTTAAGTAGGTGAAAATAATGCCACCATCCTGAGCATGTGGGCATTCTAATCTGAGCATGCCTGTCTGCTAATGTCCCCAAGGACATGGGGCCACCCTTGCCTTTCCTGTGGCTGGAGGTGATCCACAGGGCAGGGCAGGGTCTCTGAAATTCTGGGGTCAGCCCCCTGGTATACATGCCTGTACCCACATATAGAAACATTGCCCAATTAAAGTGATTGCTCACGCTACATGCGAATCAGCCCTCGGTGTCTTTCCTTACTATGGACCAGCTTTCCAGCGGTAGAAATTATCTCCTGCAAGCTCGCAGATTCTCAGCCTCAGGCATTTGCAGTTCAGAGAGCTGCCTCCTTGAGGAAGGGCCACTCTCCTTCCTGATGGTTGGTTGGCTGTTGGGATGTGTACAGGTGATGCAGCCCCCTCCTCTGTAAAAGTCCCTCTGCGACCTTGGGGACCTTGGCTTCTGTCGCCCGGAGAGCGGCTGGCCGGCCTTGTTGTCTGAAATGAGATCTTTCCCTGTGGTGCATCTGGAACTTGGCCTTCTTAAGGGTCCCAAAATAGCTGGGCCACTAAAGCGAGAACTTCATGAGAGGACATAAGAAAGAGACCCCAATCTCTTCGCCCGACCAGCCTTCATTGGCATCACGAGACCAGCACAATTAATCCCAGGGTTTTGTTCCCATCCTGCACGGCCTCTGCATTCCTTGTGTATCTGCCTTTCCTGCAGCTTCTTAAAATATTCTTAGGAAGCCAACCCGACCCCATCATGCCTCTCCTACAAACGTTTCCAAACTGTAGTTCATGTCTGGGTCCAGCTGAAACTCTGTACTGTTAGGAAACTCGAAGCAGAGAAGCAAGCTGTAATGTGGGGAGTTGGACTTGAATCCTCATTCCTGTGGGATTGGATCTTGGGTGTCTGAAGATTTGGGTGACAATGACTCTCCTACATACACTGCTGCCTGGTTTCACCCAGAAAACAAACCTGTCCTACTAGTTTAGGAAACTGGAATGTCTCTCTTTGCTCAACAGATACCTGGACTCAGCCTGTTTGCTTTTACACCTCCGGCCACACAGCAGCCTCTGTCTCAGGAAGAAGCGGGGGGCTGTGGAGCAGCCACCTCCTGAGCTCTAGCATCCTGCTTGATACTGGGGTCCCCCAGTCCCTCTCTAGGAGATTGGAATGCTTAGTACCAAGCTGTTGCCTGTCCAAGGGTATTTCCTTCCCAGCTTCTCACCAGTCTGTGTTTCTCCTCTTTTTGTTTTAGGAAACTCCAGCCTCTGCAAATGGCCCCTCCCGAGAGGGCTCCAGGCTGCTGTCCACTAGAGAAGGCCACCCTGTGTATCCCCAGCTCCGGCCAGGCTACATCCCCATCCCTGTCCTCCACGAAGGCGCTGAGAGCCGACAGCCATACCCTTTCCATGCCTATCCCCAGCCTGGGACGCAGAGATTCCGAACTGAGGCCGCGGCAACAGCGGTGCCTCAGAGGTCCCAGTCACCTCTGCGGGGTGTGACGGAAGCCGCCCAGCCGGATAAACAGTGTGGACAGGCGGCAGCAGCTGCAGCGGCCCAGGCCCCCGCCTCTTACGGACCCGAGGTGAGGAGAGGCCTGGCTCAGCTGCAGGAGAGTGTCCCGGAGCCGAGCTGTGGTGCCTCTGAGGCTGGGCCCCAGGCACCTGTGGAGAAGCAGGGGTGCTGGGCCTGGCCTGGTATTATAAGTAACCTGGCAAAGAAGCCCTGACAGCCCCATTACCCCCAGCTCGCTTCACAGGCAGGCAGGGCAGGAGCCACGTGGCTTGTCTTTGTAGTGAAAGAATCAGGGCTCAGATGGGGAGATTGCTTGGGCAATCTGTATACAGGTAGAAGAGAGTTGAGACTGGAAACCTGGTTGTCTGGTTCCTAATCCATTGCTCCTTAGCCACACCAGGCTTTCTAGTTCAGAAAGCATGGAGAGCTAGGTATTACTTTATTCACTTCAACTAATGGATAAATATGAACTAGTTGGAGCTATGTTGATAGAAAAATGAGACACTAGACTTGTTCTCTAGTAGCTCACAGCGTCCCTCAGTTTGAAAGGAAATCCTAAATAAGGAGTCAGGAAGGCAGCTGCTCTGATTTGAGGTGTGTTGGTGGATTTGTTCTTTATCTGGCCGGCGGCCCCTCCTAGGATTCTGAAGCAGCAAGCCCTCTTCATCCTCCAGCTTAGGAAGCTGCAGAGCATCCAGTCCTGTCCACTGGCCTCATTCTTAAGTAGGAAATTTCTTGTTTCCTGTCCACACCCAGAGTCGTAATTGCCTCCCTTGGTTCCGTTCTGAACCTCTTTAGCGTCTGTAACTGCTTGGGCATAAAAAATTACACTGATGCAAGATAATGGGGGCTTTTACTTTCTCAGAGAAGCAGTACCTGTTTTGTAATGTTTTTGTTGTAAAAATCAGACGGGAAGTATCAAGCATTGACGTATCAGAGAAGTCCTAACAAAGTAAGCGATCAGGGATCTTAGAAACCAGTGGGAGATCCCTTTCCCCTCCTTATCTTCTGCGTGGTCCACAGGGGTAGGGACCTCCCTTGGGCCACCAGGGAGCTCAGCTGAATTCTCTGGATGAGTAAAGAAGGGTAAGGAAAGAAGAAGTGATCTGGCATGTAATAACCACAGATAAAGTGGATGGAGCGCTTCTCCTGGGTCAGGACTTGGGCAAAGGCAGAGCCACAGATTGTTTTACTTCATCTTCATAATAGCCCTGTGAGGGAGGGAGGTAATCTTTTCCTCCGTTTTCAGATAAGGCTCAGAAAGCTATTAAGAATTTAAACCCAGGGCCTTTTGACTCCAGAGCTCCTGGTTTGAACACTACATTTTGAGCACTGAACTGTTTACACAGCAGGAGAGTCATATTAAATGTCTTTCCATGAGCAGGTACATAATGAAATCCCCCACCCCTCCCAGCCCACTCACTTGTGATTGGCGCTGCAGGGCAGAGGCCTAGTTCACAGAGCTGCCCTCTTCCCTTCGTGTCTTGCAGCGGTCCCAGTCTCCAGTGGTGTCTGACTGCTCGTCCTCGTCCTCCTCGACCAGCCTGCCCTCCTCCTCCTCCGGCAGGGGCAGCGTGGGCAGTCACCAGCTGCCCCGGGGCTACATCCCCATCCCTGTGATCCACGAGCAGAATGTGGCCCGGACAGCCGCCCAGCCCTCCTTCCACCAAGCCCAGAAGACCCACTACCCGGCTCAGCATGGGGAGTACCAGACCCACCAGCCTGTGTACCACAAGATCCAGGGGGACGAGTGGGAGCCCAGGCCCCTGCGGGCAGCATCCCCGTTCAGATCACCCGCCCGGAGCACATCGAGCCGGGAGGGCTCGCCCGCCAGGAGCAGTACGCCAGTGCCCTCCCCGTCGCCCATCCGCGTTCACTCCGTGGTCGACAGGCCTCAGGTATGGGCAGTGAGCTGATGGCAACCTGGCCAGGGCGGCCACCTCTCCAGGGGCTGAGGAGCTTCTGGACAGGTACCCTGGATGCCCCTAGCAGCTCATCCTGGTTACAGGTGTAACTTCAGGAAAGTGTAGTCCAGAAATAGCCGGTCAAGCAGAGAAATGCAGGACAAGGGCTGTTATCCCTCAGCCCTTTCTGCAGCTTTTACTGGTCTGATCATTTTTCTCATGTGGCTGCCTTGGGGCAGACCTCCAGTTATTATGACAGGAAACAGCGTGCAGGACTCAGGCAGTCCCTGACCCCCTGGAGCCACAGGGCTTCTCAGTGCCCACCACACCTGCCTGCCTTGCAGGGCCATTCAGGAGTCCCCTGCACATACCCATCTTGCCTCCAGGCCTCCCCGATGGCTTTTCTCCTCTCTCACTGTTCCCTCTTCTCCACTCTGCATGCCCATCCTGCCCAACCCCACCTCTGTGCCAGTACTCATGCTGAACCCTCCCCTAAATGCCTTTGCACCAAATTCTCCCCCTACTCCCAGGGACGAACCAGGCTCACCTTTTCCATGAAATCTGTTCATCTTTCTCAGAGCGTCTTTTATGAAGACCTTGCCATTGAACATGTGGTCATTCTGTGCGTTTCAGAAGGGTCATGTCATCTGTCATTCAGCTGTGAGCTCGGCGACAGGGGCCATATCCTACACCCTCTCCTCCCTCTTCAGCAGAGGACTGTGTGGCCTTCACTGCAGTCAAACCCAGTGAAAGCTCCTGGTGCAGGCCTGCCTGTCCAGGCCTGGGGCACTGATTTCCTGGAAGGATGAGGTCATTGGGTTTTAGTAGCTTACGGCATGCTGCACTTCACCTTTTTTTTTGAACATTTTTTTTGTTTGGAAATAACTTCAAATATACAGAAGAGTTACACAGATCTTACAGAGAAGTCCCATATGCCCTACACCCATAGTCATTTTTAAAATTCTGTTTGCTTTGTCATTTCTGTTCTCTCTGCACCATATGTATTTTTTTTAACCAATTGAGAGCTAGTTGCAGATCTCACACCCATTTACCTTTTAAATACTTTAGTACTTTCCTGAGAAAAAGACTCCAACTATTCATAACCATAGTAGAATGATTACATTCAGGAGGTCTAACCTTCTTTTACAGTACAATACAATCTAGCACACAGTCCACATTGAAATCTCATTTACAGCAGTTTGTTTCCCTGTTCCAGGATTGAATCCAAGATCAAGCACTGCACTTAGATGCCCTTTTCTCTTTCATCTCCTCAGGCTTGGAACAGTTCCTCAGCCTTTCTGTGCTTTCATGACCTTGACATTTTTAAAGCATACAGGCCGTAGAGTAACCTCTCTTAAGTATTTATAAAGTCACTTCTTACCCAGCCATTGTTTTAAAAACCCAAAGCGGAGTGCATGAGTGCTAAGTACCAATATTGAGATCATCTTGGTTGGCAAAAGAGCTTTTTTTATTGACAAAACAAAACAACATATAAACACGAACATTCTTAACATATGAACATTCTATACTTGCTGTGCAATCAATGACTTAGAGTATCATCGCATAGTTGTGTATACATCACCATGATCATTTCTTAGAACATTTGCATCACTCCAGAAAAAGAAATGAAAAGAAAAAAGAAAAAATTCATACATACCATACCTCTTATCCCTCCCTCTCATTGACCACTAGTATTTCCATGTACCCAATTTATTTGTTGGCCATACTTTTGATATAAAGTTTGAAAATCTGTTGCCTAACACAAGGTCCTTAAGATGTCTCCCAGTGTTATCTTCTAGGAGTTTTATAGTTTTGGTACTTATAATTAGATCTTTGATACATTTTTAAAAAAATATTTTTATTGATAACATACAAACACAAGCATTCTTTTTTTTTTATTTCAAGCTGCCTTTTCTAGCAACTGAATTTTTAAAAAATTTTTTTTAAACATGACGACATTTAAACACAAACATTCTTACCATATGATCATTCCATTCTTGGTATATGATCATTAACTCACAATATCATCACATAGTTGTATATTCATCACCATGATCATTTCTTAGAACATTTGCATCAATTCAGAAAAAGAAATAAAAAGAAAAAAGAAAAAACTCATACATACCATGCCCCTTACCCCCCTCTCATTGACTGCTTATATTTCCATCTACCCAATATATTTTAGCCTTTGTTTCCCCTATTTTTTTCTATACCCCTTACCACTCCCTTTCATTGATCACTTGTATTTCAATCTACTAAATTTATTTTAACATTTATTCCCCCATTTATTTATTTATTTATTTTTAATCTGTGTGCTTTACTCATCTGTCCATACCATAGATAAAAGGAGCATCAGACACAAGGTTTTCACAATCACACAGTCACACTGTGAAAGTTGTATCATTATACAATCATCTTCAGGAAACATGGCTACTGGAACACAGCTCTACATTTTCAGGCACTTCCCTCCAGTCTCTCCGTTATACCTTAACTAAAAAGGTGATATCTCTTTAATGTGGAAGAATAACCTCCAGGATAACCTCTTGACTCTGTTTGGAATCTCTCAGCCATTGACACTTTATTTTGTCTCATTTTTCTCTTCCCGTTTTCGGTCGAGAAGGTTTTCTCAATCCCTTGATGTGGAGTCCCAGCTCATTCCAGGATTTCTGTCCCACGGTGCCAGAAAGGTTTGCACCCGTGGGAGTCATGTCCCACGTAGAGAGGGGGAGGGCGGTGAGTTTGCTTATTGTGTTGGCTGAGAGAGGAGCCCACATCTGAGCAACAAGAGAAGTTCTCTGGGGTGACTCGTAGGCCTAAGTTTAAGTAGGCTTAGTCCGTCCTTTGTGAGTATAAGTTTCATATGAACAAACTCCAAGATTGAGGGCTCAGCCTGTTGCTTTGGATATCCCCACCGCTTGTGAGAATATCAGGAATTCTCCACATAGGAAAGTTGAATTTTCCCCCTTCCTCACCATTTCCCCAAGGGGACTTTGCAAATACTTTTTGAACAGAAGCATCTTTAACATACAAACATTCCATACATGGTGTACAATCAGTGGCTCACAGTGTCACCACATAGTTATATACTCATCACCATAATCATTTCTTAGAACATGGCAAAAGAGTTTTGATGGAAAAGGAGGTTACTGGTGTTTCATCAGCTGAATGTCCCATCAGATCCGTTCTTGAGTTCACTAATACTAGGGGGAAAAAGCGGCCTTATATAGAGATATTGATATTTACCCACGTAATTGGTGAAACAATGTTTAATATTATTTTTACGCCCTTTTACATTATTATTGGGGACCTCCTTTTTATAGATTGCTGAAAGATTCCTTTTTGGAAGCTTGCAAGGATTTGACCTAACTGAATATTAGAATGCTTGCTTGCCATGAAGGAGACCACCCAGCCCATGCACTCAGAGGAAAAAAAAGGTGTATGACTCTAGCTCACAGTCATGTTAAAGAGTAGGTCAGCTGTGCAGCCAGACGTCAGCGCAGGGGTGGTACTTGTTATTGAGTTTAGCTCTGCTTCAGATTTGCATCTGAATTCGACAGGGTTAACTACTAGGGGCATCTTGCTTATCTGGGCAGAAACCACTAGGTTGTCATAGGTCTTTAAAAACAAACAAAAAAATTATATCCTGCTGAAACAGGAGATGAGACGGTTACGCCCTTTCCACAGCGTAAGGAAAGAGAATAAATGGCAGTCACCCATAGCTGCTTCACCTGAGAGCCTGAGTCACCCAGATTTTGCTTTGAGCTGTGGATATTAAACCAGCTCAGCAGTCAGCCTGAGATGTTGGAATTTTCATTTTTGAAAATTATATTGGCTTTCTTTTCATTGCTATAAAAATACCATCTACAAAGAAACTTCATGAGAGGTGCCAGACAGACAGACCAAGGTCAGAAATGGATGCCTGACATGGTTTGGTCACGTACATGAAGAAATATCATTTTTTAATTTTGTGACAGCTCTTGAATGACTTTGAAAGTTTCTTATATACTGTTAAACTTTGTAAAGGCGTTTCCCAGTTTCTTTCTAATTGGTACTAGCTGCACACGATGGCTTGTGACTGTCAGCCAGTTGTTAAAAAATATCTTTGTGTCCTTTTCCCTTCTTCCCAGCAGCCAATGGTCCATCAAGAACCTTCACCTATTCCCCAACCTGAAAACAAACCAGAAAGTAAGCCAGGTCCAGCTGGACCAGATCTCCCACCTGGACACATCCCAATTCAAGTGATCCGCAAGGATGTGGAGTCTAAGCCTGTTTTCCAGAAGCCTGCACTTCCCTCTGAGAAGGTGGAAGTGAAGGTCCCCCCTGCTGCAGTTCCTTGTCCTCCCAGCCCTGGTCCTTCTGCTGTTCCCTCTTCCCCTAAGAATGTGACTGAAGAAGAAAGGGCAGCCCCCAGCCCTGTCCCTGCTGAAATCACACTCCCAAAACCAGGAGAAGCTGAGGTCCCCCCAAAACATCCGGGAGTACTGAAAGTGGAAGCCATCCTGGAGAAGGTGCAAGGGCTGGAGCAGGCAGTAGACAACTTCGAAGGCAAGAAAACCGACAAAAAGTACCTGATGATAGAAGAGTATTTGACCAAAGAGCTGCTGGCTCTGGATTCGGTGGACCCTGAAGGACGAGCTGACGTGCGTCAGGCCAGGAGGGACGGCGTCAGGAAGGTTCAGACCATCTTGGAAAAGCTTGAACAGAAAGCAATAGATGTCCCTGGTCAAGTCCAGGTTTATGAACTGCAGCCCAGCTCTCTCGAAACCGATCGGCCACTGCAGGAAATCATGGAGATGGGTGCCACAGCAACAGACAAGAAGAGCTCTGGAAATGAAGACGGTTCCCAAACTGAAACACCACAGCCAGAAGCCAAAGCAGCAGCCACTGTAAACCCCCCCAACACAACAGATGCAGCTGGTAACCCAGCAGTACCGTAGTTCCTTCTAAATGAAAATCAGACCTGAAGACTTGGAACTGATTGTACACTTTAGGAAATTTCAAGTTGCATGCATTTCAGGGACTTTAAATCAGTTGGTTTTCACTATTTGTAGCCGCTTGGTATGCAGGAACAAGTTGGGTGGAGGAAAAACACACTAATAAAAGGGCTAAAAGGAAAATGAAGCTTTCCTTCTGTGTTCTGATTCTGTACAAATAAAGAAGTTGCTTGTTGTTTCAAAAGCTTAACCCCTTGCTTGTCATTCTGGGGCCCTCTTTGTGTGGGCCCCACGTGTTAGCAGCTGTAGCTGTGAGTTGCCTTCCTGTAGCTCTGGACTGAAAGAGTGTTGGGGGGTTAAGATGACAAGTCAATTTCCCATCACATAAGTATGGTACGTTTTTCAGAAATGTTGTCATTTTAATGGGATGATTTTCTTCATCTCATAGTTAAGAAACCTAACTCTAGACAGAATAAAACATGTAAGGAGCTATGGGTATATCTGTATGTTTGATGGCTTTAATGCTATGTTTTAAAAAAGGAAAATAAAGTAATATAACTCAAAATGTTCTTTGTGGTTTCTTAAACTCTGAAAAGCATGGCAGCTTCAGCATCATCTGCCACTGACTTCAATCAGACTTAAGCAGCAGGCATATTTCTAAGCCTGCTGTGGATTTGCTAACCTCTCCACTGGCCCGTTCATGAGAGGATGAGTCCTGGTCACTTTTGAATCTCAAATGACAGCTGGAATCTGGGGAGGCTGAGGCTGTGAGCTCAGGTAATGGGAATGTGCCCACCACACCCCTTCAGATTGCCCCAGCCAACAGCCAAGGTGTCATCTGGACAGCAGCTCTGCCCATCTGGCCTCAGGCCACCCTCAAGCTGCACCAAGGGCCTAAAATGGTTCAAAAGCCCACAGGGAAACCAAGGTGTTCTTTGGAGTCCAGGACACTGGGGGTTGGAAATCTACTCTGAGTCTTGGGCTCATCTTTATCTGACACCTCTGAGTCACCAAACTAACCCAGGACTAGGTTTAAAATCTCAGATTGGGTTCCTCGAAGCTGTGAGGGTTAGAGACCAGAGGCATTCATAAGTCACTGGTGGAAGAAGATTTTTTGGAGCCAGTGTTTTTTAAAACCTTGAGAAAGTGCCTAGCCCCAGAATTTGGAGATGTGCTAGATTGTGTTTTTTTGTTTTTTGTTTTTTTTTTAATTGCTTGCCAAATAAACTGAAAATGAGAAGGAAGAGAAAGTTGGGCCTGAGACCATAGAACTCCCTTACTTACGAACCCCAAACTGACTGCTCATGACTGTTTTGAGTTAATATTGGTGCCTGACGATGTCACACAAGAATACACACTTGTGTCCTCACCACTCTTAGCTTGCTGAGAAATGTTGAAGTTATTCTGATGGGAGTCTGCCAACATCGTTCCAGGGTGAACTCATTGGGGAGCACAAGCCGACGGCTAAAGACATGCCACTGATTCTAGAAACGCAAACCTGTAAGTAGGAAAAAAGCCTACTGAACTATTTTTAGAATGAACAAAAGATTTTTTTAAAAAAAAGACCATTTCTCTTTGGGACTTGGTCATCTATTCTGTATGAACTGGAACTGATTCTAGAAACTCAACCTGTAAGTAGGAAAAAAGCCTACTAAACTATTTTTAGAATGAACCAAAGTTTTTTTTAAAAAAAAGATCATTTCTCTTTGGGACTTGGGCATCTGTTCTCTATGGATTGGATATGCATGAAGGCTCCTTCAGTGGTCACTTAACTGAGCTGATGTTTTTATCACTAGACATCATAATAAGTAGCTCTTTTCTGTAGATTGAATCCTTTCCCGTCATCCAAATTAGATGGAGCTCAGACATCCGCACCGTTAACTGGCCTGTCCGTGTTAGTGGTCTCTGGCCCTGCATAGGTCGAGTGTAGAGCTGCTGAAGGCTGCTAATAGCCCAGAAGAGTGAGCATCTGCCCCGTGTCGGGGGCTCTTGGTGTGTACTTAGCCATCCCATGCCATTTGGAGAACTTCAGAGTTAAAAGCACAGGCTTGAGTCAGACGGCCTGGATTCACCTCCCAGCTTCACCACTTACTGAGAACACTGGACAAGTTGCGTAGCCTTTCCCTTCCTGGTGTCATTTGAGAAAAAATGATTAAACAAACGCAGGCATGTGCAGCACTGCAAGTAGTGCCTGGCGGGTGACAGAAGTTAGCTATTAACATCCTAGTTCTAAGGGTGAGGAAACGGCATGACTTGTTCACAGTCAGAGCCACGAGCAGAGTCAGGATTTGAATTCAGGTCCTTGGGACATCAGCAGCCACGTTAGACTCACCAAGTGCACCAAGTGGGCCAAGGGGGAGGGGACTAGCGCCCAGATTTTTGAGAGTAAATCCTCACCTCTTCCCAGTTCAGAATGTTTTTGTATGTTGTGTTAAAAACCTATGGGATTATTATTCCCGTACCCCAGATAGAGAAACTGACTTGGAGCTGGTAAGTGATGACATCTACACCACAGACCACAGGTGGCCCAGACCCTTGCCGTGGCCTACTCCTGCCTTCCTCATGCCCTCCTCCAGTCCATTCCCACCTCTCTCCCGTCCCCTCCAGATCTGGCCTGTCCTGAGCCCCACCTTTTGTGAAACTTTCCCTGCCTGGAGGGTGCCCCTCACAGACCTTCCTGTCCTAACCGCCCCCCCCCCCCATCGCCCTGTGGTATACTTCACCATGTCCAGTTGACCTCCCTCACCTTTTGGCTATTGTCGGTAATGCTGCTGTGAATATTGGTGGACAGATATCTATCCAGGTCCCTGCTTTGGATGTTTATACCTGATTGGGGTATATATCTAGGGGTGGAATTGCCTGGTCATTTGGTAACGCTATACTTAACTTTCTGAAGAACTGCCAAGCTGCTTTCTACAGGGGCTGCACCATTTACATTCCTGCCAGCAAAGCGTGAGGGTTTCGGTTTGTCCAAAGTCTCGCCAACGCTTGTTATTTTCCATTTTTAAAATAAACCATCCTACTGGGTGTGAAGGAGAATCTTAATTGTGGTTTTGATTCGCATTTCCCTGATGTCTAGTGATGTTGAACATCTTTTTACGTGCTTATTGCCATTTCTTCTTTGGAGAAGTGTCTATTCAAGTCCTTTGCCCATTTTAAAAAAATTTTTAATTTTTTAAAAAATATAACAAATACACAAACATTCTTACCATATGATCATTCCATTCTTGATATATAATCAATAACTCACAATATCATCATATAGTTGTATATTCATCACCAGGATCATTTCTTAAACAGAAAAAGAAATAAAAAGAAAAAAACTCATACATGCCATACCCCGTACCCCTCCCTCTCATTGACTGCTTGTATTTCCATCTACCTGATATATTTTAGCTTTTGTTTCCCCTAATTTTTCTATACCCCTTACCACTTCCTTTCATTGATCACTAACATTTCAACCTACTAAATTTAACATTTGTTCCCCCTATTATTTATTTATTTTTAATCCATATGTTTTACTCATCTGTCCATACCGTAGATAAAATAGCATCAGACACAAGGTTTTCACAATCACACAGTCACATTGCAAAAGCAATATCATTATACAATCATCTTCAAGGAACATGGCTACTGGAACACAGCTCTACATTTTCAGGCACTTCCCTCCAGCCTCTCCAGTATATCTTAATTAAAAAGGTGATATCTATTTAATGCGGAAGAATAACCTCCAGGATAACCTCTTGACTCTGTTTGAAATCTCTCAGCCATTGACACTTTATTTTGTCTCATTTCTCTCTTCCCTCTTTTGGTCAAGGTTTTCTCAATCCCTTGTTGCTGAGTCCCAGCTCATTCCAGGATTTCTGTCCCACATTGCCAGAAAGGTTTGCACCAGTGGGAGTCATGTCGCATGTGGAGAGGGGGAGGGCGGTGAGTTTGCTTGTTGTGTTGGCTGAGAGAGAGAGGCCACATCTGAGCAACAAAAGAGGTTCCCTGGGGGTGACTTGTAGGCCTAATTTTAAGTAGGCTTAGCCTATCCTTTGCAGGGATAAATTTCATATGAACAAACTCCGAGATTGAGGGCTTGGCCTATTGTTTTGGTTGTCCCCACTGCTTGTGATAATAACAGGAATTCTCCACATAGGGAAGTTGAATTTTCCCCTTTTTCCCATTTTTAAATTGGGGTTGCTTATCTTTTTGTTGTTGAGTTGTATTTTGGATCTGAAACCCTTAACTGATTTGTGGTTTCTAAGTATTTCCTCTCATTCTGTAGGTTGTCTTCGCTTTCTTTATAATAATGTCTTTTGAGGCAGGTTTTTTAATTTTGGTAAAGTCCATTTTATTTGTTTCTTGCTCCTTAAGTCTTCAGTCATTTCCTCAACAAGACTTTAAATCTCTGAAGATAACCTCTAACACCTCTTTATCCCTATGGAGGCCCTTAAAATCCCTGAGACTTAAGACCCTATGATTCCAAGACTAAGTCAGTGCTTCTTCAGAAACACCAGTTGACCAGCGTTTAGGGCCCAGCTCTCCCATCAACATCCCAGATAGGTAAATTGGGGCAAATGGTTTCCTCTCTCTGGGCCTCATTTTCCCCATCTATAAAAGGTGGGCAGTTGACCAAGGTCCTGCTTGGTGTTCTGGATGATTCTGAAAAGTCCACTTTCAGAACCTTTTGTGGTCCCTGTCCTCAGTATTTCCTCATTACCAGCCCACCGTGAAGCATAGCGTGGACCCTCCTTATGGGCTGTGCGTTCCTGGAGACGCCCGTGTCAGCGTGGACGGTTTGTCCGCGGTTCTGTAACATTAGACAAATGTAATCATGCCAGCGGACAGGATCCAGGGTTGTAGTTATTTTGGGATGTGCAGGAGCCTGTTGGGAAAATGCTGGAACATGTCTGAGTCACTCGGGCAAATACCTTTCCTTCCGTGTTCCAGCATGTTTTGAGCTTTCAGGCGGCACACAAAATACACTCCAGCCGGCACCCACAGCCCCGGTGATGCGGCCGTGCCATTCCTGGGCAGCACTCCCTGCTTCTGGGCCTTTACCAGAACATCCTCTGGGCTCCGAATAGTTTGAGTACAGAGGGGTGAGAGGCAGGCCCGAGCTGCTGCCAGGGCTGGATTAAGCCTTTGGAGGTCCCAAGTATGCAAAAGATTGTGCTGCCTCCCCCCATATGTAATTCAAAATAAAAACAAATGTTAAGCCACAAAAGAAATACAAGATCTAACTTCACCTGTTTTGCTTTTTGGAAAAATTGACCAACTTCCTCCCTTTCTGTGCGTGCTGGGGAGTGTGCCTGCTTTCCCGGTGCTCTGAGCTGCCCGCGGTGCGGCCGGGGACCAGCCCGCGGAGGCCAGGAGGCGTGGCTTCCGTGCCGGGGGCGGGGAGCGCCCAGGGCCGGGGGAGAGAGCGCGGAAACCCGCAGGGGTGCCCGTCGGCTCCCGGGGAGGGAGGGCTGGGCAGCCGCAGGCCATGCGGACGGACGGACGGGGGAGCCCAGAGCAAGTGGAAGGGGGCCTGAAGGCTGTGAGGAGGGAGTAGGATAAAGCATTCCCCGCAGAGGGAGCCTTTAGCTGGAACAGCCTTTCCTCTCCTTGCGGCCTGGGAGTTTTTCCCGGCTGACCTGGGTTTGCCACCGCGGAGGCTGCGCTTCCCCCCGTCTCTGTTACTGAGAGGGAAGGCGTCCTTTACTCCAAAGGAAATCCTACCACTCACCCCTCCCTTGTCCGTTTGGCTTTTTCTCCTTCTTAGCTGGGTCTTTCTTTCCCATTTAGCCTACAAAATGCACATATCAAAAGGAAACATTTTCTTTCTCCCACCAAAAAGAAGCATTTCCCATTTCCTTCTCTTCATTATTAAATATCTTGAAAGAGCTTTCTAGAGTCACCACTCATTGCTCTGTGTGCTGTAATCTGCTTCTCTAATCCACACTCCCAGCTCCCTCCGAAACTACTTCTTGGCGGTTAACACAATGTGGTGTCTTCTTGGGATGCTCTCAGCTCTCCTCCCCATCAGACCTCCTGGCTCCCCGCTTCCCCTGCTCACATCCTGTGTTGGGTTCCCTGAGCTTCCCTCCCCTACACTGCTTTTCTCACCGTTAACTCCCGCCGGGCCACTCACTCCCACTTCCCTAGACCTTATCACCTACCGGTCATTGTTTCTGGCACCCTCTTTCTCCTGAGCACCGAATTTATATGCTCAACTCTCTCAGGTGAATGTTTACCTGAGGGCTTCCAGGAACTTAGAGTTCAGATTCTGGAGTGGCCTCCGGGTTCCCCCCGCCCTGAGTCAGCTCCATTTCAGTGCAAGCCTTTCAGGGGATGCACTCTCCAGTGCCCACAGAGGCCAGCCGGGAGGAGAGTGACACAGCCAGCTGTCATAAGTGGGGAGGGGATCGGGAAGCAGACACAGGGCCTGCGGCGTCTCAGCCCCAGCCAGTCACTGCCATGCAAGACTGAGGTCCAGGATTGTAAGAGCTTCCCATTTTGCAAGGCCAGAAATCTGTTGATATGAAATCTTTCCATTTTAAAATATTTTCTAAATGTTTTAAAAACCTAGACAGGCCCAACAAAATCCATCTGCAGGCCAGATTTGGCCTTAGGACTGCCAATGAGCAAATTCCAAATCTCGCTGTGCTATAAATATTTAATCCTGTCTCCATTCCCTTCTGTCCTTCCTTCTACCCCTTGCAAGTGTCAAGAGGGAAGGACTGTGGCTTGGGCTCCTTTGCCTCTACTATACCCCACATGGGGTGGGATAATGAGCAGGAGAAATGGCAGCAAAGAGAGGGGACTTATCTTCCTGCTCCTGTTTGTTTCTTCTTGCTAAGATAATTTTTTATCCCTATCACTGCCCCCTCCCCCACCATCCAAGGGTTTCATCATGTCACTCAAAAGATTGCCTTTGCAACAAAAGCACCCTAATACACCTAGTTCAGAGTTGGCCTGACCTGCAAGGTCTCCCAGCCCCTGACCCCTCTGTTCTAAAGAAGTGAGCAGGCTGCTTCCAGGATCCCCTTGTGAAAACAAAACTCACATCCAAATTCACTCACTGTCTTTTTACTGGTGTGCATTTTTCATTGTGGGTATTTAAAGGGTAGTGGTTGAGAGTTGGCTCTGGACAGATAGGCTGGGTTCCAATGCCAGCTTCCTCACTCAGTAGCTGCGTGGCCTTAGGCAGATTCTTCTTTGAGCCTCAGTTTCCCCCTTTAGTTGAATGATGAACGATAAGAGTATTAACTTTATGGGAAGTAGCACGTTCAATCCTGAGGACAAACTTGCCTGAGACAGTTAACAGCTGGGAGTGTTGTTACCACTATTCCTCCTGTCGTACCAGCCTCAGTGACAAGGACAAAGAGTTCAGAAATGGGTGGACACTTGTTTCTTTTGCAGAGGCACCACTGCTGGCCTAGATCTCTAGAGCCAGCCCTTGGGGCCCCAATTCATACTGAGTTCAAAGCTTTCTTGGATCACACTCAGTTGGGTCCAGAGCTTCCTTCGTCCTTCTGCTGTCCAACCTCAAAATGCTCTCTGGGCAGAGTCTAAGGGAAGGGTCATGGGACATCTGTCTAATTCCTTCTCTCCTTGCCATCCCTATCCATGTCTTCAACCTTCTTGCTCAAGTCTGGATGAAATCTTTTTTTAAGAAGTGCTCGAGGAAGGGATTCTGTGGTTGCGAGGGCTTGGGAGCAGAGGCCCACTTGAAGTATCTCAAGCAAAGGGGTTCATTGTAAAGATCTTGGAGCCATGGGACCCAGGGAACACCAAGCCAGGACTTAGAGGAGAAGTAGCTGAAGGGAGGCGGGGAGCCAGGGTGGCCCAAGAGCTCTTCCCAAATTTGCTCCTCTCTCTCCACCAATGATTAGGACATAAAAATCAGTACTCATGATGCCGACAGGGAAGCACTGAGAGGGGGATTGGCTTTGGCAAAGGGAAATCAGGAAGCAGCACGGTTTCCTGGAACTAGAGCCTACTCTTGGTAAAAGTAAAGGAATGTAGAAATGGGGACTCTTTCTTAGAGACTGTGCCAGTCACTCTTAATGGCCCTTTAAGATTATGTATATAGAAGCCTAATTGCCAAACCAAGAGAGAAAACGGATAACCATTTATTTGTTTCTAAGTAAAATTGAAGCAAGTTCAATCCTAGGTGGTAGGTTTTGAGGTAGACAGAGCAGATGTTAGGTCCAACTCCTAGGATCTTAAAAGCTTATGTGCTCAACCTTGCAAAATCCCTAATTACCCACATGCCTTCCCACTGCCCTTCGCGGACAGAGCAGGCTGTAACAGGATATCATGGTAGCCATGCCTAGACAAACTTGTGGTAGACAGGACCGAGTTAGGAACCGGTCTTGTGGAAATTCACAGTGGACAAACTCCAGGAATGCTTACTATAATGTGGTTCTTTATGAGCTACCGATTCTTAGAACTGCTTGGTGTCAAATGACCATTGTGGTGTGGGAATAAAGTGAACAGATGCATTAATTCTTAAGGTAGAAGGCTGTTGGTGATGATTTATTGTGTTCTGGAAGGCAAGAATGCACTTTAGCTAGCTCACAGAGAGTTCCAGAAATTTGTAGAAGAATCTTCTTAAATGGTGCACCTGCATTGGTTGCTGTGAAAACACAACTTTAAAAGACCTTCTTAACATCCATCTCCTTCAATTCCCCCCTAGAGATACAGCTTCTATGTACTCATAGCTTTGGTTTACACAGATCCACCATGGCCATCCTGCTCTCTCTCTATATCTGAACCCTTCAGCTTCCTCACCCACTGTTCACTGCCTCATCCTCTACATAACTTAAGAATTTTTTTTTAACAACACAGCTTTATTGAGATATAATTCATGTACCATACAATTCACTAATTTAAAGTGTACAATTCAGTGGTTTTTAGTATATTCACAGAGTTCTGCAGCTATCACCACAAATTTAGAGCATTGTCATTACTCCAAAAAGAAACCCTATACCTGTTAGCCATCACTCCCCATTTCCCCAACCCTCTCAGCCCTAGGCCACTGCTAATCTACTTTCTGTCTCTATAGATTTGTTTATTCTATAAAAATTTGCTTATTCTAAATGAAGAGTGTCTTCTTTAATTTAGCTTGTTTTCAAGGGTTGTCCATCTTGTGTCATGTATCAATATTTCATTCCTTCTTATTGCTGAATAATGTTGTAAACAAATATGGATATACTGTATTTTATATATCTATTCCTCAATTGATGGTCATTTGAGTTGTTTCCTTTTTTTTTTTTGCATGGGCAGGGGAATCAAACCCGGGTCTCTGGCATGGCAGGCGAGAACTCTGCCACTGTGCCACCGTTGCCCGCACTCCATTTTTTTTTTTTACTATTATGAATAATACTGCTATGAACATTCATGCACAAGATTGTCTGTGGACATATGTTTTCATTTCTCTTGGGTATATTCCTAGGAGTGGAATTGCTAGATCGTATGGAAACTCTATGTTTAACATTCGAGGAATGGGCAGACTGTTTCCAAAACATCTGTGTGATTTTACGTTCTCACCAGCTGTGATGAGGGTTCCAATTTTCCACATATTCTCTCTGTTTCTTGGTTTAAATATTTAGGAGCATGGATTTGACTGACAGCTCATCTCTTGGCATCAGGGGTTAGCATGGTTCACTGTCAAGCGCGTGACTTGGCTGCCTCGGAACAAGTGCTCACCCCTGGTCCAGACAGCTAAGGCCAGGGTGACGAAGCAGAGCACAAAGCATGGCTGCCACAGGCTTCTCCCTTCAGCAGGGCCTGTGCGGAGAAGAAGAGGTCTGAACAGCGCTGATTCCCTGAAGGCAGAGGAGGATACCAGCGTCTCCTCAGAGCCACATGCACAGTGAGGCCAGCTGGCTAAAGAAAGAAAATGGAATTGCTCTTTTTGGGATAAATTAGGCAAATTAGGAAACATGTAAGTAATTTGCCTTACTTGAAACAACACCTCAGGATTCATGTGTGGACTACATGTAGTCAGGTCTCTAATTCTTTCAGTTTAATTCTGGAGCAGCTACATGCCCATGTTAGCAAGATGTTCAGTGTTCCATCCAAGGCCTCTCCCCTCCTTCCTGAATTGTCCAAGAACTTCAGGGCCTCACTCACTCATTGAGTGGGAGTCAATTCTGCTTTAGGAGCAAGGCAGAGAGAGAGAGAGAGAGGGACAGAGAGAGAGAGGACAAACAGGGAAGGTCTGATTTGTTCACCAGCCAGTACTTTGGAGACACCTACAGTGTTGCTGTTGAAAGCTTGTCCTTCCTTGTTGGATGGACACTTGTTACTTTTCCCAGGCACCATTGCAGGTGTAGATCTCTAACGTCACTAACTTGGGGCCCCAGTTCAGACTTCAGTTCAAGTTTTCTTGGATCACACTCACATGTTTGTCATTTGGGTCCAGACCATCTTCCTCAGCCATACCCTGGTCTGGAACTGGCATATTTTCCCCCATGAAAACATACAGCCCGGACTTGAGGTTCAAGAGTGATGGACATGGACCTTTCAAGTTCATTGGATTGCAGACTTATGCACCTATTAGTATGAGCAAACAGTTTGCTTAGTATGAAGACTATGGTTGTTGAGAGAGATAATAGAATGTGCAAAATATATCCTGCTAACCAGAGGAACTTGCAAATCCATGGCATTTGTCAAGTGGAAAAATTAGGAGGGTCCTTGAGAAACTCTCCGCTGGGCTGCACCTTGAGCCTTTACATTCCTTCCAAGGGGTGATTCAGAGGAGGTGCTTATCACCCTAACGAGACTCCTTGAACACCTTCACCTGAACAAGAGCTTTAGCCAACAGTTGAACACAGCCTACTAATTTTTACCTGTGGATGGCCATGCTTGGCCTCCAGGTGTGTCTTCCACAAGCCTCACTCATCTCCCTACCCCCCCGCCCCCCGCCATCTCACTCCCCTTTCCTCATCTGAGCTCCAGTTTAGACTTTTCTCTCTTGGAATTTCCCTTGGGGCTTTTGGTAGACTCTCCTGTCAATGATCTGTCCCAACAGGTGTTCCTGGACTTTGAGTCTCAAAGTAAAAGGGCCTGGATCTGGAGTTTTTGCCCCAAGGAGGCTTCTTGTCTGCTAGGCAAAAAAAAGATTACACTCCCTCTTCCTGGCAGCCAGCTTGCTCATCAAGAGCATTAAGGGAGGGACAGTCTTCATCAACTCTTAGAAAAGTTTTATGCCACTTTCTGTTCAGGTAACAAGTACCTACTTGCCCTATATTTTCATAATTAAAAGAATCCCCACAAAGTCTCTTGCCCGGATAAAGAAAGTTCTGAAGTGACTCTGTGTCCACCTCTGGCATAGAAGCAGCTGATGTAATTTAACAGTTTCTCCCAATGGTGCCCAGTTGTATTAAAATTTAATTAGGATAATTTTGACTACTCATTGGGCCACGAAGTTCCTTCAGATATTAAAAAGACAAAAAGATTATTATCTCAAATACTCACATTTATTAAACCCTTAGGATCGAACAATATTAAAAATGACAATGCTTCCATTTTTATTTTTCATTATTTTACCCTAATGATCAAGATTCCAGAAAACATGCAGTTTAAAAATAAAATGACATCCCACAATATTTTCATGAGCAGTTTTAAGGATAAGATTCCTGATTAGAATGATGAAAGAAAGAAAGAGAAGGAGGGAGAGAAGGAAGAAAGGAAGGAAGGATGGAAGGAAGGGAAAGAAGAAAGAGAGAGAGATGACAGAGAAAAGAGAGAGAGAGAGAAAGAAAAGGAAGAGATGGAGGAAGGAGGTGAGGGAGGAAGAAATAAGAATAATCATTGATTTGTAAAAAATGTATAGATTGAAATGGTTAATTTTGGAAAAATATGATTTTTTTTTGTCACCCATTGGAATGTGAAACTCATTCTGTCTTTATAACTGTTAAAGTTGAAAAAGGTATCAGACTTCTACTAGCGATAGGAATAAACCTGATCTGGATAGGACTAAGGTAAATCAGAAGTCAGGTAAAGGATGATATGGCCCATATTTTAAAACTTCAGATTCTGTGTGAACAAAGGGGAGAGATGTTTATTTGGTGCAAAATTTATATTTTGGGTAGCACATTATCTACTTTAACTTGTACGGTCAGTTTATTTGAACACCGTAATTACAAAGAATCTTGAATAGGGCATGAGATCTTGTGGGTTTGTACAGATTAGTGTGATGCCCTGATATATCCCAGAGTAATTTGGGCAGAGAATAAAAAGTATTGACAAAGGCCCCTTGGGGGACTGGGGAGAAAGGAGAAAATATTCAACTTCCCCATCTGGGGAATTCCTGATACTCTCACAGGCAGTGGGGACAACCAAATCAATAGGCTGAACCCTCAGTCTCGGGGTTTGCCCCCATGAAACCTATTCCTGCAAAGGAGAAACTAAACCTACTTATAATTATGCCTGAGTCACCCCCAGAGAACGTCTTTTGTTACTCAGAAGTGGCCTCTCTAAGTCAAATCAGCAGGTGAACTCACTGCCCTCCCCCCTACATGGGACATGACTCCCAGGGGTATAAATCTCCCTGGCAACATGGGACAGAACTCCTGGGATGAGCCAGAACCTGACATCATTGGATTGAGAATGCCTTCTTGACCAAAAGGAGGAAGAGAGAAATGAGAAAATAAAATTTCAGTGGCTAAGAAATTTCAAACAGAGTTGAGAGTTATCCTGGAGGTTATTCTTATGCATTAATTAAATATCCCTTTTTAGTTTATGTTTTATTGGAGTGGCTAGAGGGAAGTACCTGAAATTGTTGATCTGTGTTCCAGTAGCTTTGATTCTTGAAGACAACTATATAACTATATAGCTTGTACAATGTGACCGTGCGATTGTGAAAACCTTGTATCTAATACTCCTTTTACCCAGGGTATGGGCAGAAAAAAAATAAGGATTAAAAAGAAATAAATAATAGTGGAGGATAAAGGGGAAAAAATTAGGTAGATGGAAATACTAGTGGTCAGTGAGAGGGAGGGGTAAGGGGTGTGGGATGTATGAGTTTTTCTTTTCCTTTTTTTATTATTATTATTTTTTTAACATGGGCAGGCACGGGAATCGAACCCGGGTCCTCGGGCATGGCAGGCAAGCATTCTTACCTGCTGAGCCACCATGGCCCACCCTCTTTTTATTTCTTTTTCTGGAGTGATGCAAATGTTCTAAAACTGATCATGGAGCTGAATACACAACTCTGTGATGATATTGTGAGCCACTGATCATATATTATGAATAGATTGTGTGTGAAGGTTTCTTAATAAAAATATAGTTTTTGAATCAAAGTGTCTTTAGAGGTAAAGCTCTACTGAAGCTTTTTTGTACATTTGAAATCTGCAGGGGAATTAAATTATGGTAACAGTTTAGGCTACTGGCATCTGGATTTGGTAGACTCGCCATTACCTCAGGTCCTGAGATTCCAGGTTAGAATGATGAAAGAAAGAAAAGAGAGGGAGGGAGGGAGGAAAAGAGAGAGAGAGAGAGAGGAAGTAAGAAAAAAGGAGCCCCTTCATCCCAGCATCACCAGTAACTCACTATGTGTTTCAGCAGGCTGCTTTCCCTAGGATTCATGAAATTCTACTCTAGTTCTGTGCTTTTAAATAAAGAACGAACCCCCACAAATTATTACAATCTGAGATGAGGCGTTTTAACTCATTGACCATTAGGGGGCGACTCATTACTGTGCTTTCCATTTTATGGAACAGAATATCCTTTCCTGCTTCCTCAGGAAGTCATTCCTGGGATTGTGGGCTTCATTTCAGAATGGATCACCTGTAGAATTACTTCTTTTATAATTATTTTTTATGATACAAGCGATACACCATCGAAGACTAAGGCCTTATTTGAAGCACGTACAGGATGGTGGTTCTGAGCTCCTCAGTCGTTTATCCTAGTTGATGAGAACGCGGTCACGTGTTCATTCACTCTTTCCCTTCCGCGAATAAATGAGACATCCCCGCTTTTTAAAATTAAGGAAATTCGTGAGTCAGAAATGATCTAATCCATAGTCAGATTAGAATTCCTTTCTAATGATGGAGCTCACCACACCCATCTGAGATCTCGCCGGGCACCTCTGATGTGCTTAGAGGAGGCCAGGCTTTGGGGGAAAAGACACATGCTCTCAGCACTTCAATGCCAGGTTTATTCTCTCATAAGGAGCAGAGGCGAAGTAATTTTCCCAGGAGGAAAAGGATTTCCTCCTATGAGACTGGATTTTACCCTAGCGTGACACTTGAAAAACTAATGAGGCATGTTTGCTTCTTAGAGAACTAGAGAGAAACCTCCAGATCCCCGGTGCTCTAGTTGGAGGTGGTAATTATCGGAAATCAGAGCACACCTCAGCGCTCCTCGCTTGGGGAGTAGAGCCGTCCCTCTCCATGCAGAACGGGCAAAGTTGGAGCAGAAAAGAAACTCTTTTGACATCAGGGTAAAATCTGAGGCATGCATTTGCAAGATTCAAGGAAAGATTGAGAGGCAAAACTCCTCCTTCTGCGGCCAGGGGTGGTTCAGGTAACAGCACACGGGCTGCCCTCATGAGAATAGGTAGGAAAGCTGAACAAAATGTATCAGCTATCTGTTTGCAGGCATTGACTAGCTACCAAGGCTGGATAGATTTGAGGGCCAAGATCCTGGAGAGAAGGATTACCAGAGAGGTTAGCTTTGAGGCATTTGCCCACTCTCAAAAGGCGGAGAAGCTTCCAGGTGTCTCATGCTAAGGGGACAAAAACAGAGTTCAGGGCCACCAACGAGAAGGGTCCCATATAAATATTTCAGGTTTCAGCTGGGATTTTCAAAGGGCTACACCCAAGGAGTAGGAATAAAAATAGAGCCACCCAGAGGATGATTGAAGCCCAGGTTTCAATCAGTTCAAGTTTTGATTGGCTTAAGGCAGGTTTTCTCAACCTCAGCACTATTGACATTTTGGCCAGCTAATTCTCCGCATGGGGATATCCTGCGCATTGTAAGATGTTAAGCAGTCTGGTAGGCTTCTACCCACTTGATGCCAGTAGCATATATACAGTTTTTACAGCCAAAAATGTCTCCAAGCATTGACAGATGATCCCTGGTGGAAAAAATCAACCACGGTTAAAAATCATCGGAACTCAGTAGGCTTGGTTCTTTTTTTAAAATATTTTTATTGACATATCTTCACATACATGCACTCCATACATGGTATACAATCCGTGGCTCCCAATATCATCATGTTTTAGAGCATCTGCATCACTCCAGAAAAAGAAATAAATAGAAAAAAGGAAAACTCATACATACCATACCCCTTACCCCTCCCTCTCATTGACCTCTAGTATTTCCATCTACCCAATTTATTTGGTCATGGTGAAAACCTTGTGTCTGATGCTCCTTTTATCCAGGGTATGGACAGATGAGTAAAAAAATGTATAAGGATATAGAATAAATCAGTAATAGAGGGGGATAAAGTGTAATAAATTGGGTAGTTTGAAATACTGGTTGGTGGTCAATGAGAGGGAGGGTTAAGGGGTATGGGATGAATAAGTTTTTTCTTTTTATTTCTTTTTCTGGAGTGATGCAAATGTTCTAAAAACGATCATGATGATGAATACACAACTGTATGATGATATTGTGAGTCATTGATTGTATATAATGGTTGGACTGTGTGTGTGAAGATTTCTTAATAAAAATGTTTTTTAAAAAACCATCGGAACTGTCATATGATCCGGCAATCCCGCTTTTAGGTATGTACCCCAAATAATTGAAAGCAGGGACTTGGACAGATATCTGCGCAATGATGCTCATAGCAGCACTGTTCACAGTGGCAGGGGATGGAGACAACCCAAAGGCCCATCAGCAGATGACTATATACAGGACGTGAATATACATAACAGTAAATGTTCAGCTCCAGAGAGGAGTGAGGTTCTGATGCACATGCCGTGTGAATGAATGAATCTTGAAGATGTGATGTCAAGTGAAAAAACCAGACACAGAAGGGCAGATATTATGTGATTCTACCTATATGAAATAGCTGGAGCATTCAAATTCATGGAGACAGAAAGTAGAGTACAGGTTGCTGGGGTGGAGGAGGGTGAAGTGGGAGGTAATGCATGATGGGTGCAGCATTTCTGTTTGGAGAGATAGGAAAGTTCTGGTAGCAGATGGTGATGAGGGTAGCACAGCACTGTTAGTGTGTTTAATCTTACTAAATTATATGTTTGGGAATGGTTGATATAGGAAAGCTCATGTTATATTTTGTTTCCATAATTAAAAGAGAAGATATTGATTAAAGTGATAATAGTAACTAAATTCAATACATGATCCTAGGCTAAATCTAATAATGGAGGAGAAATGCTCTAAAAAACATTATTGGGACATAGGAAAAAAATTGAAATATAGACTGTAAACCTTATATCAACGTTAAATTTCTTGAGCTAGATAACTCTACTTAATATAATTAAATAAGTGAATATCCTTGTTCTTAGGAAATGCAAATTGTGTTAGTCAGGATTCTCTATAGAAACAGACCCAACAGGAGAGATCTAAATATGAGATTTATAAAAGTGTCTGTCACAACGGTGGGATCCGAAGAGTCCAGAGTCCGTAGGGCCAGCTGTGAAGTTGACGGCTCTGATGAAAGGTCTGTATGAATTCCCCAGGAGCGGCTCCCTGGCTGAAGAAGCAGTGAAAGAGTTTCTTCTTCCTTAAAAAGCCTTCAGCTGATTGATTATCTCATTGTAGGAGACACGGCTTAGTTGATCGCAGATGTAATCAGTCACAGATGCAATCAACTGACCGATAATTTAATACACCAGCCTTCCAGTTTATCAGCCAGCCACAAAATATCCTTGCAGCAATGGTCAGGCCAGTGCTTGCCTGACCAGACAACTGGGCGTCATCACTTGGCCAAGTTGACTCCAGAACCTAACCATCGCACACATCGTGTTTAAGGAGCATGATGTATACAAGCTCCTCTCAAATATTTAGAGAATAGATCAATGAAAAAATAGATGGATACATAAAATGCAAAACATTAAAAGTTGGTGTATCTGGGTAACTGGGTGGGGAGGCATGTTGGAGTTCTCTTTATGTTGTGTATTATTGCAATTGTCCTGTAAATTTGAAATTATTTTAAAATAAAAAGCTAATAAAAGCAAATATCCATTAAAAAAAAGACAGAAATATGTCTGCCAGGTTATATAGGGCTCATATCATGCCTTAAAACTCAAGATGAGGTGTTTTGCCGAATTTGATTGTTGACAGGGAGCTACTGAAATCTGTGGAGCAGGGAAGTTACATCTAGCAACACATTATACAAGACCCCTTCTTGTCCTTGATTCCTGTCTTCACTAGGGCCAAATCAGTGATCAGATTGCAGCGGACACCTGCATGAGTGTCATTGCTAGGATGGATTTTGAGGCCTGAGCTTGCAGGAGTGGAGTCTCTCTTTAACATGCATCCTTTTATTAGATCAGATGCCAAGGTTCAGTGATCACACTCTGCATGGAGTGGCACTCTGGACAGTTTCTTAGCTGTTACATTTCAGATGTTTTCTTTCCAAATTCTCTTCCTTGGTCACTAGGGGGTCTATTTAAGTCTTTTCCTGGGGGGTTGGAGGGGTGTGTTAGTTAGATTCAGTTGTCAACTTGGCCAGGTGAGCATGCCTAGTCTTGTTGCTGAGGACATAAGCCAACAGTACGTGAACCTCATCTGTTGCCAATTACATCTGCAGTCAGCTAGGAGGCGTGTCTGCTGCAATGAGTGATGTTTGGCTTAATTGGCTGGTGCTTAAATGAGAGAGCGCAAGGCAGCACAGCCTAAGCAGCTCGGCATTCCTCATTTCAGCACTTGCAGCTCAGCCCAGGCCTTTGGAGATGGAGAAAGAAGTCACCCCGGGGAAAGTTGTTGGAACCCAAGGGCCTGGAGAGAAGACCAGCAGAGACCATCCTGTGCCTTCCACGTAAGA